>NW_019292049.1:3420-66404 GCF_000500325.1 Leptinotarsa decemlineata
CTCACAAAAAAAACCTTCAGAACTTCCCCAAAGTTTACGTTATTGCATGCAAATTTCAGATTTGATGGTAGGTGACTGGATATTTTCAACCCATTATGAATGAAAGAGTCTTTAATAAGGGAATATTTAGGAAAGGGCAAATTGAAGTTGTTTTTTGGCGAGTGGTGTTTGCGTTATTCGAAAACCGATTTTGATTTTTTACTATAAGACATATAGTTTCAATAATGAAACATGATATTACAGTGAGGATTTTCTTTTCCTTGAACAGTAGTGCAACAATCTCGTGGCTTTGTTTACACAGAAAACGTACAGCTCTTTTCTGTATAACTAAAATTGATTGTATTGTTGACAAAGAACATGCACTCCAGATAGGGATTCCATATCTTAGGTGAGATTCTATGAGAGAGTGATATGTAACTTTGGTAGCAGCAAATCCTAACTCACAAGATGTCAGCCTCACAGCATAAGACCCAAAGGACAATTTTGATTTGAGACACCTTATATGATCTTCAAATTTTAAATCATTGTTGTTGTTCCTAAGATCTTCTTAGAAAACATTGCATGATGATGATTTATAGATTTTTTATCGAAATAACAATTACTGAAGATATAGGTAACTTTTCAAGGAAAATGAATAAAAATTCTAAATTTGGGCGGTGATATGTATAAAAAATATTGCACGAAACCCGATACTGTTGTTCTGTGGTGTGACATCGGTCAAAAATTAAAGAGTTGTACATTAACTCAATCTGTTTTATAAATATATATATACCTACATGAAACATGTTAGGTAATTTTACTGAACATATATCTCGAAATATCAGACTGAACTGCCAATTTTTCATCGGACGAAATTAAAAATAATCGTGGAAACATGTTATCTTGTGGTAAACGTCTACGATAATTGTTTGTGATTGGAACATAATTTGATGCAAGTTAAAAATTGGCTCGGTACAACGGAATAAAACTTTCAAGCGTCCTGAAAACGTATTATTCAAGTAAAAAAATTGCCTTGAAAATAGATTCCTTGAGATTATTTATTGAAAACACGTTTCAAAGAATCAAACTTCGGTCCAGATGTTAATATTTTTTTTAGGTCGTGAAAAAAAAGTGGGTAGTTAGCGAGTGTTTTATTATAGCGTTTGAGATTGGAGGACGGAAAAACTATTGATTGCAATTCTCTAGTATTTAAGGTCAAGATTTAACATACCCGTAATATTTATTCACAGTTCGTTTGGTAGGTAGAGGAGCGGAACACAGTGAAATTTGATTTAGGAATAAAAAACTCAAAGTTTGTGTATATCTCCGCCCATGAGGAGAATGCAACGAATCTGTTTTTATGAAATGGAATATTTTAAATAATCTGGTCAGCTACAGAATGATAACGAATATAATTTATTGACGAAACATTTGCATAAAATAAGTCAACAGATACTGCGTCGTAGAAAAAAGTTTCTACTTCTTCATCTTCATACAAAAAATGTGAAAACTTCCGAAGGAAGGGTAAAAACACCTCAGTTAATGCCAGGCTCAACTCCCTTCACTGTAGGTTAATGGACTGACTACTCCCCTGGCTAATATCACGAAGGGCGTTGGATTATATCCGACAGATGATTTCCAATAATTGAAAATCGAATTTCGGATATGCGGTTGGTTACCTCTTTCACAGGTAGATGGGGCGATGACAAACCTGTCGTTTGTTGTCTGCTTCAGCGTAGTTCGAGGAATGATACTGTGAAAGAATTCGATTTTCAATTATCGGAAATCATCGACTTTATGTTGATAACACCTTGCACTGACGAGTGGCCTTACAACAAGTGTGTTCCAATAATTGAAAATCTTTGGCGGCATCTGTATTGCCAACAGCATATGCAGGAATAACTTCAGTGAAGAATCCTGCACTGACACTGTCGGATATAATCCAACGCCTTTCGTGGTATTAGCCAGGGGAGTAGTTGTTTTCTGAGAGGTGTCAGTCCATTAACCTACAGTGTAGGGAGTTGAGACTGGCTTGAACGAATTGTTCCTTCAGATGATTTGATTTATTGTCAATCTTCAAGTATTCATACTAACTATATGTGAAATGTGTAGATTATACATTTAAGTTACTATCACTTCAGTTCAAAAAAACAACTGAATACGTGAACATTGAATCACACAATAAAAAGTACTTTCGACACAACTATTAAACGTATTCGTTATGAAATTGAAACAGATATCATGGTGTACTTTGAAGTTTCGGAACAAGACGCTGATTTTATCACCTCCTCAGCACCGTTTTAGATAATACTACAAGATGAAGTACTTATTTCACTCATAATATCAAGATTTCATGTTGGATAGAACTGTCCGATACTTGATGAATATCCATATCAAAACTAATAAATGCTGTTTATTGTATGATTTTCACTATAAAGGGTTTTACAAAAACCGCGACACGTGTTTTGCTACACAATAGCTTTCTCAAGCATAAATTAAAACTAAAAGTTATTTCTAAATTACAACCATTCTATATTATTGTATGCCTAATTTCTAAAGAATGAATCTACCTGAAAAGGTCAGGTATGCATTCATTGACTATATCATAAATTTTTCGAAAGTACCGTAAATATACCTAATGTTACGTTTTTCCCGTGGGTTGATCAATAATTGACTACACTGGATAATCAAACTATATTTCACTTTGAGTACACAAATACTTTAACTAAAACTTCAATTATTAATTGAATTTCTGTCGTCTTACTAGATCACTTCGCGTACCACACTGTAACTTCCATTTGACTGTCTGAATGTCTATCGCCTTACTTGATCACTTCGCGTATCGCACTGTATCTTCCACTTCACTGTGTACTTGACTATGTCGATATGCCCGCCACCAACGCTTAAATGTCGTGATCGAACATCGTAGAATTTTCGCCGAAGTTCCCTCGACATCGGTAGCATGACTCTTGCTGCTTCTCGAGTAGCAGGGAACATTGGGTATTCCCGCTCTCTTAGCTACGTCACGTTTGATTTATGATTGTCAGTGGCGGCTGGAATTACTTTCTTTCAGGCATGATCTACAACACTAACTATTTTCACCTGGAAATGAACAGATTCAATAATGGGGAATTATTCAATTCAGTTTGATCGTTCATAAGATATTGAGCGTTTTTGAATTTGTTTATTTCCATACCCTCCAACAGGTTGTTTCAAACCTTTCTTCTGGAAATGGAGGGGCTTATATTCATGGTTGAACTCATGTTCTTTTGTGATCAAGTGAGTGGCATATGTGGAATTTATTTTTTCATTCTGGAAACTATATTTGTGTTCCTTTATGCGGGTTTTGAACGTTCTTCCAGTTCGACCTATATATGTCACCGGAAGAAACAAATCTACTAATGTCATTATAACAATTATCACATTTTTATCATTATTTCATTTCCGATTACTACTAACAGCAGTCAATATAATGCGAGAGCAGTGGTCGTGTTTTTTTTTTTCATTTTGTNAATACGTAGTTTAATTCAAGCAGTGGTCGTGTTTTTTTTTTTCATTTTGTGAAACAACCTTTTTTGGATGGGGTACCTTGTTTGTTGAGAGCATATTCGGCTACAGCTGATTTTCTGTTCAGAAAGGCGAGTCCCTATTTCTTTTCGTGGTTCCAATGTAGACCGAACCGCATCTACAAGGAATCTGATATACCCCGGGTGTTACTGAAGGTTCTCTGGGGTCCTCAGCTGACCGTCAACTTTTTCCGATGGTTTTCTGTTGGCCACTCTGGTCCGTAACATTTTTAACAAAGGAAAGGAAAGTTTTTTCCTTGACTAGCCTAACTGGGGTTCTTTTGACATTCTCTATCATGGGTCGTATGGTCCGCTCGAATTCTCCCCCGCTGTATCCATTCCCATTGAAGGCATTTTTCAGGGGTTTGAGTTCCTCAGCAAGACTCTCAGTTTCACAGTTTCTGCGTTAACAATAGGAACAGAACACGAATTCAGGCACAACTTTACCACATCGCGTTTGATAATGTCTCCCGTCAAGCATATAACCTTGCAGAAATCGGCCGCAAAACCCGGAAAATTTCTTTCACACATGAAAAATGCGAGTTGATTACCCTTTCAACTCCGAATTATATTTCCGAATCCATCATTTTGAAATTGACTCCTGGCCTAAGAATTTTGGAAAAGCCTAAATGGAGTCTTCTGGGTGCTCCTCTTTCTAAAGATTCACATTCAGAAAATCTTCGAAAAAAACGGGAATCACTCAAATTGCTGACCACTAGATTGAATGAACTTCCAAAACACGTTGCATTTTTTCTTTTAAAAATTTGTTTGGCGATTCCAAAATTCATGTATGCCCTCAGATGTTCCCCCACTTGGTCAAGGCAGTTAAAGCTTGACGAATTTGATAATTTACTCCGCAACACGACGGAATATGTCACAAAGAAACATTTCAATTATGATTCATGGCTCCAAGCAACGCTTCCTGTAAAACTTGGCGGACTAGAGCTACGCTAGGCTTCTTCCTTAGCTTTACCAGCTTTTCTGTCATCACTCAATAGTGTTTCTGATCTTATCGATTCCATCCTTCCTTCCATATTTATCAATATTAAAGACGTTTTTATGCTGAAGGTGAATCACCTTGGCATGCCGCAACTAATATTGCTCCTCCTAAAGATAAAAAAAAATACAAAGTGCATGGGACCGACCTCTTCTGAACATTATAACTGATAAACTTCTGAAATATACAAGTGTATACGATAAGGCTCGTCTGAAAGCAGCAATGATCAAGGAATCGAGTGCTTGGCTGAATGCTTTACCTTTTGCACCTTAGAACACTATTAGATGATGAATCTTTCAGAATAGCAGTAGGACTTAGGATGGGTTCATTTATTTGTGTGCCTCATACTTGTATTTGCGGTAGTATAGCTGATGAGAAAGGTACACAAGGTTTGAGTTGCAGGAGAAGTGCAGGGCGTACATCTCGACATCACCAAGTGAACGACATATTGAAACGAACTATGTAATCAGCAATTCTGGAACCCTTAGGTACCAGTCAAGATGATGCTAAACGACCAGAAGGTATGTCTCTCATAGCATGGAAATACGGTAAACCTGTGGTATGGGACTTCACTTGCGTTGACATGGTCGCGGCTTCCCATCTAGCCGGAAGTTCGAAGTCTGCTGGAACCGCAGCATTGTCTGTCGAAAAATTGAAAAGAAAAAAATACCAAAATGTTGGTAACAACTATCTGTTCCATCCAGTAGCGTTTGAAGCTTTTGGTGTTTATGGCCCGGAATCTCTGTTATTGGTTCATGAACTCGGAAGGAGAACAGGCCAAGCAAAAAAAGATCACCGTTCTACCTCTTTTTTGATAGAAAGAATTAGTATTGCTATTCAACGTGGTAATGCTGCTTCGGTCCTTGGAACTATTCCTTCTTCACACAATTTTGATGAGATCATGCATTGCCCTAATTTCAGTACGGAATTGAAATCTCTTCGAAACAAGCCGAGATATGTGGATATTCATCAGTCTCCTATTAAGGTTAATTCACAAGTGATTGATCCACCTTCTTCTTTTTCAGTGCGGTCAATAGACTAAGGTCATAGTTGCCCTCCAAATATGAGTGGCAGTCCTCGTTGTTCTGGTTCCCTTTCAGTGGAAGAACTTCATGAATCAAGAGTCGAATCGATCCCCCTAAGAAACCTTTCTTCACTTGGAAGGATCGATCGCAGCTTGAGAAATGGTTCTTATGCAGATTATGTGAAACATGTTCTTCATTACGAATCAGTAGAGAGTTGTACTGAGAATTTTGAGAAGAAAATTGGATTAGATAATTCAGGAAAAACTTGCTACATGAATAGCATTTTACAAGTGTTGTTCATGACGAAAAATTTCAAGAACAAGGTTTTAATGATGAACGACGACGAGAATGTTAACCAAACTCAAACACCTGTTCATGCAGCTGCAGTTTTGTAACCGATTTCCTGGAGTCTTTGAAGTTCACTAGATACTCGTTAGGACAACAAGAGGACTGTTCTGAATTCTTGGGGTTCTTGTTGAATACTCTTCGTGGGCAAAACAATAGCAGAATCAATACTCCTGACCGCTCTGGTTTGAATGATTTCAGCCTATCTTGTCTTGTGTTTGTAAATCTTTTGCGGGAAAAATCGTCACTTGTTTACTTTGCAGGAAATTTTCAAGAAGTAGTAAAAACGTACGTGAATTTCTGGAAATTCATCTAGCGTTTCCTAATAACCAGTCCGTGCAAAGCTTATTGTTGAATCATCTGATGATCGACTGTATTGCCAAACTAACTGACTGTTATAAGGAAACAAGTATAGCTGAGGCACCAGTCAATCTAATAATAACACTGATGATCTTCAAACAAGACTCAACCTCTGACGGAACTCTTTCGAAGGTTCGAAATAGATGAACACTCCAATCTAGCAGACCACTATTATAATATTCATGCAGTCATTGTTCAATGTCATTCTGGCGTTGAATTTGATCATTATTACGCCTTGGTCGAAGACGAAACGGCCTGGTTTAAGTTTGACGATAGTCGTGCCTTCGGAGACACCCTACATTTTGTTTTTTATGAGAGAGAGGACATTGGCAGATCAAGATCTTCAGGGTTTTCCTGCAGCTGGAAAAGCAAATGCGCTTTTATATATTGATCGAGATTACGAAAGAAGTTCATGCAATATATTCATAGACATAGACCATGTGGACGATATGTGACAATAAATGAAACATGGATCCATCATTTCACTCCAGAATGAAAACTATCGTCATCTGGGTGGAGAGCAACTGGTGAACCACGTCTAAAGCGCCCGAAAGCACAGCAATCGGCTGTAAAGGTTATGGTCTTGGCTTTTCGGGATGTGCGTGGTGTAATATTCATCAACTTCCTTGAGAAGGGAAATACCATCAACAGTGAATATTGGAGCGTTATTAAAGCGTTTGTTGGCCGAAATTGCAAATGGCAAATAAATGACAAAGGAAAAAAAAATTGTTTCATCAAGATAACGCACCGTGTCACAAGTCAATCAAAACAATGGAAAAACCACATGAATTGAACTCCGAATTGCTCCCACATCCACCGTATTCGCCATATTTGGCTCCCAGTGACTACTGGCTGTTGTTAGCAGACCTCAAAAAAAGCTCACCGGTAAAAAATTTCGCTCGACTGAAGAAGTGGAAGTGAGGCATATTTTGAAGCAAAAGATAAATCGTCAGAGCGGCGCTGAAATGATTGTGTGGCTCTTAATGGAGATTACGTTGATGAATAAAGCCAATTTTGAACTATTTGGACTATTCAATTTTCACAAAATTGCTCACCGGTAAAAAATTTCGCTGGACTAAAGAGATTTTTACTGAATGTGAGGCATATTTTGAGGCAAAAGATAAATCGTTAGAGCGGCGCTGAAATGATTGTGTGGTTCTTGATGGAGATTACGTTGATGAATAAAGCCAATTTTGAACTATTTGAACTATTCAATTTTCACAAAATTGAATAAAGTATTCAGAACAATATATTTAGTGGCAGACCCCTTTACTCAGTTTATTTTAATCATATTGTTGTTTATCTCACTTTCATATAGTCTTTCACTTCTGTGATGAGGTGAGACACAAATTTCATCCCAGTTGAATTTGTCGCGTGCTTATAACTATTCGTAAAATTTAAAATCAACGATACATTCTTGAAGGCAAGAAGCATCGTAAATTCCACAAGGTAACCTCGGTTTTTCACGTTTCGTCGTTTTAATAGGTCCTCGCCCCACCCTCCGAACCTTCATCGTCGGATTAGAAATAATTAGAAACGTGTAACCTCCAAACAAAGAGTTATTTGTCATCTGCTGTGTCGTTGCCAAACTGACTAGAAATAAATAGAACTTGGAACAGAAATCTGACAGAGCTTTGAGGATTGATGAAACAAAATCAGTATCTCTATCATGAATTATGATGAAATCTGTTTGATCCACACTCATAGTTTGATGACAATATTTTATGATGCGAATTGCATGAACACTTCATTCTGGAAGAGTATAAGTTTTCAATAAATTGCACAGGTTGAAAGGTATTTCTAGAATCAACTTTTAGCCTGACAGAGAACACAGATTTTCTCAATTAACAGCAATAAAAATTCAGATTGGTAAGCCAGTCATTCCCACCTATTTCTGTAAACTTTCGAATACACCCGTGATAGCGATGCTGTCCAAAACTTGTTTTCTTCAGTCGTATATAGATGACAGCAAAATAGCCTAGTTGCCAGAAATCTTGACACAATCAATGAGGCTTATTCAACAGATGTGATTTGGTTTGGATGTAGTAATGAATATTACTGAAGATTTTTCCCAACATCAAACCGTTATTTTAACACTTCGACACGTGTTTCGATCACCAAGTCATCAAGATTAAGTTTGATCAAGCATGATCTCTCTCTTGAAGATGATCATGCTTGATCAAACCACCAAACCGTTATTTTAACACTTCAACACGTGTTTCGATCACCAAGTGATCAAGATCAAGTTTGATCAAGTTTAATCAAGCATGATTCATCTTCAAGAGGAAGATCATGCTTGATCAAACTTGATCTTGATCACTTGGTGATCGAAACACGTGTTGAAGTGTTAAAATAACGGTTTGGTGGTTTGATCAAGCATGATCATCTTCAAGAGGGAGATCATGCTTGATCAAACTTAATCTTGATGACTTGGTGATCGAAACACGTGTCGAAGTGTTAAAATAACGGTTTGGTGGTTTGATCAAGCATGATCATCTTCAAGAGGGAGATCATGCTTGATCAAACTTAATCTTGATGACTTGGTGATCGAAACACGTGTCGAAGTGTTAAAATAACGGTTTGATGTTGGGAAAAATCTTCAGTAATATTCATTACTACATCCAAACGGTTTGTTGGTGGGGGAAAACTTCAGTAATATTATTTACTGCCTTGTTCAGGTCTATAATTCAGTTTTTGTGTTGAGTCAATCACTAAGTGAAATGAAAATGAAGTACGATTTCGCTTCTATGGTGAAATATACCGATATGAATAGTAAAAAACACCACTTTTCTAAAACCGAATCAGACATTTACCAATCATGGATTGGAATAAAAACCCCTTCTTACGAAAACCTATCTGTTTGTCAGGTTTATGACAAATATGTTGTTGTTTTCGAGCAACATTTTTCCCAAGACTGTTTACATATGGGTACCAAAAGAGGCTTGAATAGAGCTGCTTCAATATTGTACAATCATTGTTATTGAAACTTCGGATATAAATACTGCATGTTGAGACAAGAAGAGTTGAATACATGTTATTTGAAACATTCTCACTGGAATTTTCAGATCATTGTGATGTTTTAGTAAATTTCATTCAATATTTCATTTCTATAATCAATGCTTCTCTGAAGCTTTCATTTCGTTCAAAATTTCGTGAATAGACTTTTATACATCAGGTCTCTGCTACAAACTTTTCAAAATTTATAAGCTTCTAGATACAGACACAATCAGTGATTGGCGCATTAGGTTTCGTCGCAAAAGAATATTCAGTTTCCGATCTAAATATATTGCTGTTATGTGTGGGTATCCGTTGTTTCAAATAGAACTGAGAAGTGTGTTATACTGTCATAACTGTCATAGGCAGTTAATATGGCCTAGGCTCCTGCAGCAGTTTTGACCATGAACATAGACTTGTCTGGTTGAAGTTTTTTTAAGTATACGTGGCCTGCTGCTTATTCTGATTTCAATAATCCAGCAGTGCTCATGTTTACAGGAATATTTGTAACAGCTTCATGACTGAGATTCACTTTTTGAATACTACAAATACAATTTTTGCAGTAATAACCAGCTCACTGACTTGATTTTTGTCATGTTTGTTAAGGTCTATCCATTACAAGTGATCTGTCAAGTTTTTCTGCTCTTTTTTCTTGCCTAAAATTCTTACATCTGGTTTCAATATTCGTTTTTGTCGTATTGGAAATTCCATTTTATGTGTAAGGAAAATGTTATTTGATCAATCAATTTTGACAGTATTTATCATCACAAATTTAGCTTTTTGTTGGAAGCAAACCATGTCGCTTTCGTCGGCGGGTAGTTATTTCTTTCCAGAAGGTCCTACAAAAGCTGAAAGTCTTTCTGAGATGTGAGGGTTGAGAATTCTTGCTGGTGTAGTCGATATAACATAATCGTTAGGAATTAACACGCACGGTTCTATACTCTTTACTCAACATAGTATGACATTCTATATCATACCTATATAAGGAATACTATGGAGTCCTTGGCGATACCATTTGAACATCGACGCATTCGCCATAACATGTAATTGGAATCGATCGCATTAACAAGATAAGTGTAGGTTCCAGTGGTTTGCTCAAAAATATAACTGATCCTGCTATACCTTCTTGGAATAACCTTCGTTGCCTATTAGAAAGCCCAACAAGATATTGTTATATACTATCTCTACTCTCAATGATTTACAGAGACACCTCATTCATGATTTATTTCATGGTTACAGAGTTTTCAAGATATCTGCTGGATTTATAAATCATATCACGGTCAACCTATCCCGTTTTTGTTTTCATTCATTTCTTTCTTCCATGATTGATTCCTTCCTGAGCTGCTCCGCTTCTGTTACTTGTTTTCAGCATTGAAAAAATGTTTTGAGGTATTAAAGCACATTGTTGAATTCGTTTTGTAGTAACAAAGGGCCAAACTACTCGTAGGAGCTATTGATGACGACTCTCAGTCTTTGCTGAGACTGCTGCAGTAGCAAACGAAACATCTACTGCTTCAGGTTCCAATCGACCACGGAGCATCAGCCGGCCGTGAATGCCTATGTTCTTATAATGTTCCACTATTCCCGGTTTGCAAGTTTCTCTTTGATTGGCATTTTCTTGTCCTCGCTTATACGGACTTTCAACGGTCTCTTGGTTTCACCGATATAAGATTTGCCGCACTCACATGTATCCAGTTAATGCAGTTCTTGGAATCGTTGTTCGCCTTCGATGGCTCAGGTTTTGAGAGGCTGCTACGGATGGTATTCCTGTCTCTGCAGCAAGGTCTGATGTTGTACCTGGACCCAATTCTTCCTATCCTCTCCCACAGCCATCTAACGTAAGGAAGTGGCAAATCTGTTCCATCAACTTGTTGAAGTAACAATTTTGTTGGAAATTTTTCTTGACGTCGCCCAGATCCTTTGTCGTAACGATTCTTCTCTTGGTAGATTGGTATTGGTTTCAAATAATGTTGAAAAATGAAAAAATAAGTTGAACAAAGAGATAAAACGTACCCAAAGGTATTCTGATGATGAAACTATGATACACTCGTATAGTATCGTTCTAGAAGAGTTCCTGTTTTGCATGTGGTAGTTTGGTTTTCGTATGGTTGTTGCAGATTGCCAATGGATTCTGGCGTTATAGTTAGATTCATATTTTGATGTTTTCCGTAGGACTTTCACACAAGGAAAAGATTTATGGTAAATATCAATCGTTTATAAAATCTCATTTTCTACAAGACAATCATGTATTGAATTAGTTGGCAAATTTTGCTACTTTTTTCTCAATGACAAGAAAAATTCCGCCCTACCAAACCAGCTACAGCCCGGAAAACAATATTTTCAAAGCAATAAATTTGCGAGTTTTCGTCAAATGAGCGACGATGAATAGTTTTCCCCCCAAAAAAACTCTTTTGCGGTTTCGAGACGCGACAACACCGTTCTCCTGCAACCTTGCGTTCGTATCAAGTCGCTCTCTTTCGCGGACTGCTTAGATCGACTTAGCTAACTAAGCAGGCTTAGGAAACGCGAAACAACGCATCGTACTCAGTTGTTTCACATCGCGTTCGGTTGGCGCGGATTTGATATCAGCGCCTGCTCGCTTGACCCGACTTACCGTTACTCTGTCGCTGCCAAAACAAATGCATTTCGCGAGCACGGAGTGCTAGACTTTGTGACCGCAGGGGTGGTTTGTGTAAGATAAGGCGACCCCAGAGGAGGTTTACCGCGGATTTTGGTACTTGAGTGATTCACAGAAGGGACTAGTTGGTGGTGTTTGATTTTGGATTTGCGAACGACTATTTGTGTTGTGAATAATGTTGACATAACAAAGATTGCTTCAGTGTGGATTTTGTGACAACTATACAGTGTGTAGTGTTTTCGAGTGGCTCAGTTTGGATTACCGATTGGATTTATTTTTTTCGGGTGGAATGTTCATCAGGTTAGATTTTTTTATTTTGCAAGTTATTGGTTTCGACGAATCGCAGTACTTCTTGAAAAATATTTAATTAGACGTATTTTTGTCCGCTGATCACGAATTTCGAGACGATGAACTTGTGAAACTCGTAAAATAACAATACCTTGTTTTCATGATCGCATGTTGTGGACCATTATTCATCAATTTTTAAAGAAATAAATAAAAAGGTTTTATTTCATCTGAATAACTATAATTTTAAAATAATGTGAACTCCACTATAGTTTTATTATTATTTATCGACCATATTATACGCAAAATAAGTCAAAAAATGAATATTATGTTATCAATTTCCAAATTTTACTCACCATGGTCTTGAGGGCAAAAAGATCTTCACATTTTTGAGGTTTCTATCTTATTCATCAAAGTGTTATTACTTGTACTTTCTTGTCAGTTTAGCCTTCCTTCGAATGAACATTATACACAAACTACAAATGTTTATTCACTGTGGAAGGTTCATTCTAAATGGCAAAGAAGAAGGTGACATTCCCTATATTTCCGATAGCCATATAAACTAAACACATTGCAATAATTTCAAATTCAATTTTGTGTCAACAGAAACAAGAAAATACGTAGTTTAATTCAGTTTTGTAAACAACTAACTTGTCCGCGACTTCATTTTTGTGGACTTTAGCTTATGGATTTTCCCATATTTTCTAACAGCAAAAAATTTTCATGTATTTGTCTCAATAGTATTTCAGAAAATCATTTCACAAACTATTCATTTCTGCAAGATTGCCAAAACGAACAGTAAAATTTTTTGGATGGGATCAATTCAAGACCAATCAAAATATCTCCCCACTACAGGTTTCCAACTTCAAAACTGACGAAATTCAATATTTTTCCCCCTTGGGGGTGGAATTTCCTGATTCCCTTTCTTGATGCTTAATGACGCTATACAAAGGACCTACCTGCATATTTCAAGATTCTAGGTTCAGTAGCTTCGTCTGTACGTTAATACAAGAGCGGTCAACAATTTATATTTTTACTTTAAAAATACATTAAATGAAAAACTATGCCAACTGCACCAAGTAATGAATAGCTTCGAGAATCGAATTATATTACCTATAAAGAAATTCGCAAACTAACACAACCGTCAACGACGTCTACCCTCACGCGTCTGCCCACGTTCGGGTCGCGTTTTCGGCGATGGCGCTTCATTGCTTTTAAACGATTCGTCCAAATTATTTAGTGTAAAGAGCAATTTTAATGCTGAGTAAGTACCTACTATGTTTTTACGGGACAACTTTTTATGGTTTTTGATCATATAAAGTATTTTCCTGCTGAATTAGTCCTAGAAAGAACAAAATATGATATTTTGCAATCAAATAAATATCTGAAATTTTCACTTTCACAACTAAGTCCGTACTTTTGAAGTCTGATTTCAGAAAAATGACAGCGTAGTAGTGTTTCTTTTAATCTTCAATCAATCAAAAGTTGGATATTGAATAATTCATCATTCAATTTTCGGAGGAAATTTGTGAATAGACAAGTAACTAACTGTCCAGTGATTTATATTACGGAGTAAATTTTTGGGGAGAATTTTTCATTTTTTATTATACTTTTGAAGATTCTCTAATGATTTATTATTGAATATTTTTTGACTTTTGAGTCACTGTAAATTTCGACTTTAGGTTCATAATCACCAGACAAAAATACATAGGTCTAATTTTAAAGTTTCCGAAAACAAAAGCGAGATGTAAAAATTAATATTTACCGTTGTTTTTCTTGAATATCTACCGTTGTTTTTCCTTGTATTCTTTTGGACCTGTTTGTATATTCGTTGAAAGTATCATTGTTTAATTAAAAGGATGTGGTGGATTAATGAACGGCTAATGAGCGCTTTCTTATCTTAACGTCGCCTCAATAAAGGTGTGTGTTTATAGTTCTACTGATACTAATTTTTTATCACAAATCTACACGGTCTATAACAGCATCAATTGACAATATGAAAGTATCATATCTTCATATAATCGTCTCAATTTTAGGTTTTTGTTAGTCATAAGTCATAAGGTAAGATGTTTACCTTCCTTAACCTATCTCTTTTTACTGAACTAATTCACAACTGAGCCAGGTCAGAGACACTAATGGAGAATCAACGACAACTGAAACAAAAAAAATTGATTGTTCATAGTAAAATATTGAATATATTTTTACCTTTTCATTCCTTCATTATACAGTGCATTCCATTTTAAACGAGCCGCTCTGAATAAGTCACTTTATATATTGAGAGTATGAAAATCAACCCCTTGTCAGCGATCCTCACACAACGCTCGTGTCAAAAAAATTACAAATAGTAATAATTGACCATGGCACCATGTTTGAAAGATCTTTTAATTCTGCATCCAACCCTATGAGACTTTGAACAATATAAACATAAACAGTTTCCAAGGCAATGTCGGAAAAAATAAAATATCGAGTTAAACACTCTTTTGAGTTTATATTCAAATCAATCTGAAAGATCAAAATGAACACACAATTTCACTATTTTCTTGTTTAAGTAGACAATGAGATCCTGTGGATGGAATGGAGACTGACGGATTCGTTCTACGAGATTATTAGATTTTTTTGTTTCTAGCCTGTTTGGTCTCGAGTTATTATTTCGTTTGTCATCTTTTGTAACATGAAATATGATTCTAAAAGAGCACGACAGGTGTGAGTGTGGGGAAACGCAGGATTTGTAGCACATTTTCTTCGTGTGTACACATAACCAAGCCAATATTCGTTCATTACATACTTCCATCCATAGGATGAACAAGCAACAGGGCCCGCTGTCGTTACATGATATTTTATTTGAACATTTCAATACTCATTTCTTCCTTACCTCATCCCACCTCAAGCTGTAACGGATGCAATTTGCGCTGACATTGACGATAGTTGTGCTTACCTTCCGAATAGACTCTGAGCTTACATTGCGAACAACCTATGTGCTTGCTGTGCGATTTCTTCGTAGTGCATGGACAACCACTGTTTTCGCTTGTATGATATAACTGGAATATTTTTAGCTTGCCGTGCTTGACAAGTTCCTAGATAGTTATTTCAACCCAGATGTGGATGGGCCCGCCTTAGGTCCACTTAAATGTGGCCACATTTGGCTTTCACAACAACGTTCGTTACCAACTGGCCGGATAGCCTTAGTTGCTGAGGCCATTGAATCGAAAAGAAGAAGAAGAAGAGGAAAGATGATTCATACCATTCAAGAAAGAATTCAAATAGTATGTTTGTACTACGAACATGGAAAATCCTTACGTATATTTATGGAAACTGATAACGTCGATAATGTATAACATGACCGTTCAGGAATAGTCATTAACAAAGGCTCTTCTAAGTAATGTTGACTTAATGGAAAATAAGCAGTATCTCAAATATTAAGAGTGGGTCATACACACGTATTCAACATTCTGCATAGTTGCAAATTTCACTATTACAAAATAGAAATTGCGATCCCGATGTCAACCGTGATTCATCTTTTTTGATTCTCAGATAACTAGATCTTTAATCTGCATGGCAAAGTGAATTGTCAAAATTTCAGATACTGAAATGACTCATACCAAATTAACACAAAAACTAGATGTTTGCTGGGTAGGAGTTTTGGGTAGCTATATTATAGGACCATCCTTTTTTTAAGCGAATCCAAATCAAATTGGGGTAGTTTTTCAACAAGATGGAGTTCCTCTTCATTGCGATTATAACTTTCCAGGTAACTGGCAAAGAGTTGATTTTTACACAGAAATCTGGTTTTCGAGTGCCCTCTTGACGACTGAAGTTGACTCAATTCACAATTTTTGTACAGTCTCACTATCAAATAACTTCGACATTGAAGGTGTCGCGTTTTGACTGGAATGTACTGTGTATGGATGTTAATAAAACCCTATGTGAAAGTGGCCAAACGATATCAGAAGGTTTTTCATGTCACTTGATGAAAATTAATGCCCTTCAAAGAAGGGACCAGAGGCAAAACATTGTTCATCAAAGTTTGTCCTTGCCTAATTTTCAATGAATCCTGAAGAGAATACTTTTTTCAATCTATGGAACAAGTTCATGTCTCATATCATTATTATATACACAAATCTGAAAACAGCAACGCACCGACTCCAGCATTATAGAACAACTCTAAAACTATTGCTTGAATCAATCGTGATGGATGTGGTTACTTACTACAAAACCTAGATAGCAGAAGTCAAGTGAAAAACTGATTAATACAGTTTGTTGTGTGATTTTCAATATGAAGGATTTTACAAAAACCACGACACGTGTTTTGCTATACAATAGCTACGCTTGAGGAAGCTATTGTATAGCGAAACAAATGTCGCGGTTTTTGTAAACCCCATTATACTGAAAATCACACAATAAACTGTATTAATTAGTTTCGATATGGATTTTCATCAAGTATCGGCCAGTTCTTTTCAATTATGAGTCAAGTAGATGCCATTTCAGTGGACGCCGACTTCAGTAAATCTTTTCACAAAATCCACCACAAGAATTTATAAAAACAGATATACCGAAACAAATCAACATAATGTCAAGCAGATAATAGAAGTCAAGAAGATGCCATTCAATTACACCGACTTCATTAAATTTGTTGGTGTAACAAATCTCTTCCGAACTGGTTCCTATATTATTCAACAAACCGTCGTAAAGGTGTCCGTATTGGTAACTACACCAATATATACATACATAAGGTATATCATCTGGTATCTCTCAAAGATTATATCTAGCCCCCCACACTTCAATATATATATTGTCGGTATTTCGAGATGTTTAAGATTTTCGAATTTTTCCTTATATGCTGACTGACCATTTTAAAATATTCCAACCTGTGTTTGATTTGAATGACTCTCTACTGATAAAAGAACACCACAACAGTCTTACTCAGTATATACCACAAAAATAATGCGCTTCATTGAATCCTCGTTAAGTGTTATCATATTACATTTCGCCGGAACAATACCGGCGAAATGTAATATGAACGCCGGAACAATTGTGATTTCAGATTAGAATACAATTTATGTAATTGTAACGGAGTAAAAGAATAACGAATAGTTTTTTCGGAAATGATTTTCCTTAAACACATCACTCATAGCACTAAGAAAGCATATAAAATGGGTTTATTGAAGGAATAAATTACTCTTTCAGTAATCTAAAACAATCCAACAGATTGAATGTCGTATGTATATAGTCGCTGAGCTGAGCTTCAACAATTTGAAACCGTCACTACGTCATGCATACGAAACCAATACAAATTTATCGATTACGCCAGCAAAAAATATTTCTGAGATTCACCAACGAGTCAACGAGCCGACCAAGTAGCTGCAATCTAGTGTGTCGAGAGATGAATCTGTTTTGCAGAAAGAAGAACTATACCACTGGTATCAAATTAATGTTCAAAATAATCGAAGACACCACTAAAATCTTCACTTGTCAATCATTTGAATATATTCATAGATCTTCACTATACATTTTGCCAATCACTATTCCGCAAAACATTTTAGAGCATATGTTGGATTTAACCATGTAAGTAATATCTCCCTCTACAGTAAGTACTGGTAATTAATTTATTATTATTTGTATACATTTACAAGTATTTCATAAACTTTCTCCATCCATTTAATTAGGCTGTAATAGATTGGATAATAATGCTGATAAATAAATGAATAAATAATTACCATTACGATCACAGATCTAACTTTTCTTACTGTTTTTTGAGTATATAATCTGAAAAATAAACAATATCGAACTCGTCACAAATGATTTTATCAATTCTCCTTTATTTTCTTCTGGAATAAATCAAGATCATGGGTTTGAAAAAATATTTAATTTTGACCAACTAAAATTGAGAAATATCTTTTTATAATGTTTCCACTTATGGCACAAATATGTTTAATCTGAAAGTAACTCACTAGTGACAGGTTTTTATTTCACTACAGGAAAAGTAATTTTGAATGAATATAATAATGATCCATGGAAAAATTTCAAAATATTCAATGGAGTGGTCTTATTCCGTATTGATTTGAATTTTGTACTGATCAATAGAACAGACATCTGTAATTCAATTTCAAATTCAACAGAATATTATAAATTTGAACAAATTATTCTTAGCAAAACCCACTGATTACAGTACGTGAGTACATTCAAAATAATGTGATTGTTGTTAGTTTAAATGTTAATCATTTAGTATTCAATAAATCAAACGCACTATTCGATGCAAACAATGGGGTCGTCCATATTTTGATTTTGTTGTCTAATTAATCAAGTTACTTCGTGGTTCAACGACTTGTGCATCCCTGAGATATTTATTAGAATTGCTGAAAAAACAGAAAGGAATACAGAAGAAAAACAATCCAAAACTTCTTAAATTTTAACATCTCAGTATGGAAGTTAATGAAATTGCGAAATACAAAGGCGACACATTCACATGTATGGACAACATTGTATGTAGATTTAGTTCAAACTTCCTCTTGAAGATGATCACTTGGTGATTGAAATACGTGTCGAAGTAGTAAAAATAACTGTTTGGTGTTGGGATAAAACATATATCCATTGATATTTTTCTAAAAAAACAATGTTTGTTATCAGAAGAATCATAAAATACAAATCATATGATAGAATTTAGCTTATATAAAGAGGGAAGGAAACAAAAACACCTCAAAAGTGCTGCTTTGTTCCCTCCTGTTCACAAAAGAGGATACTTATGCCCCCTAACTCACAAGCGACTTTGGTGAAATAGGCGACACGTGTGAATCGTTGTATTCATTCCACGTGCCACTATACAAGAGTGTAATGCCCGTTGTAAGTAGTCCCAATGTGATTCGAAATTGCATATAGATTGTAACGACAAGGAGCCACATTGTCTGCTGCATAATTGCTCATATCTAATCATATTCATAAAGTGAACATTCAATTCCTGATAGTGGAAATACATACTCGTACATCTGTTTTATGACAGAGTTTCCCATTCAGCTCAATATTGCCCCAAAGTTAAAAATAATCATTTTAATGTTTGGGGAAAATATTGTATGTTCCATAATAAGCATTCCATCACTAATATTGATGTTTTCAATAAATAATATTCATTCCTGCTGTATTCTATTATTAAAATACACCTTTTGATCCTTATAGTGAACATGTTTCAATGTTAACCAACATAAAAGTATTGAGCGTGGCCATTCAATTAGAGTATCCTAAAAGTATAGGGTGTTTCATAACTAAAGATTGAGAAAATTGAAGTTTTCCTAGTTAAGTAATTTTTTGTTGGGTGAAAAGGAGGTTGAAAACATAATATTTTTTAATTATTTTTCAGCGATAACATGCGAATCCTCTAAAGTTAAAAAAATTCTGTTTAAAATATTTTTTACGTTAACCAGCTGTCGCTCCCCTACGAACGACAACCCTCAGAAGTCGAAACTTGTGCGAGCTAAGGATTAATGAGGTCTTACTTTTCAACTTGTGATTCCTAAAACGGCAATACGAGGTCTGTTGAAAACATAAAATAAATGTTCAAATTTTGAGGGTTACGTACACTCGATTAGAGATTTTCAAGTTGGTATACTCGTCTTGAACATATTTTCATAGTTTCAGCTGTTTTCCATATTTAGTTTGTTAGTGAGAGGCATAAAAGTTAGAAGTGTTTTACGTATTCGGCGATTTTCAGCTATCAACAACAATGGATCAAAGAATTTACATCAAATTTTGTGAGAAAATGGAATTAAGTGCCCAAAAATACTTGAAACGTTGGCAGTGGCATACGGTGATTGTACTCTGAGTCAGACATTTTTGTAAAAGTGGTACAAGCTTTTCACAGAAGGTCAAGAAGATGGGAACAACGACGCTTGACCTGCACTCCCCAGCACATCAACAACCGATGAAAATGTTGGGAAAATGATGAAAATTGTTATGAAGAAGTTGCTGAGGAGGTCGGCATATCGGTTGGCTCATGTCATGCACATTTTTTGGCATAAGGCGTGTGACAGCATAGTTCGTTACAAAATTGCTGAATTTGTATAAAAAAAATCGTCGCATGAGAATCGTTCTGTAATTGTTGAATGACTTCAACGACGATCCAAATTTGCTTAATAGGGTCACAACTGGTGACGAATCATGGGTATATGGTTATAACATCGAAATGGAAAAGCTCAGGAGAGCATGCCAAATGTCACACATATTCGGACGGTCGATAAGGAGTATTATCTTGAAGTTATGCGCCGCTTGCTAGAAGCTCTACACGGAAAAACATTCAATGGCTTCTGCATCATGAAAATGCACCTGCTCACTCGTCATTGCTGGTTCGTAAATTTTTTGTCAAAAACAACATTGTAATCAAGCCTCAGCCACCGTATTCACCAGATTCGGCCCCTTGCGATTTTTTCCTCTTCTCATGATTGAAGAGACCCATTAAAGGACGGCGTTTCGCGACGATTGAAGAGAATAAAACCAAATTGCTAGGAGAGCTCAAAGACATTCCAAAAAGTGCATATCAGAACTGCTTCGAGGATTTGGAAAAACACTGGCACAAGTGTATTACATTTGAAGAGACAAAATATAAATTGATGAATAAATAAAAACACCTGGTATACAGATGGATCGATAACCAAACATGGAACGGGAGGTGGAATATACCGAGCGGATAGAAATCTAAATTACAGCTATCCGCTAGGACTATACACATCCGTCTGTCAGGCGGAAGTTTATGTTATCTTGCAGTGTGCAAGGCTTATTAAATTGAGACCTCAAAGAAATGAGCGGATCAATTTTTTTACAGACAGCAAGCGCGCATTAGGGGCTCTGCCCCTACCCGAAGGTGACATAACCAATTTACAGGAAAAACAATATCTATCTAATGAATAAATTGTCCATACTGAATGTCTCATTGTCTCCGGAAGAGGAAATGAACATTATTTTTTGAAGTACGGTAGAAATCACGAAACATCTGGGAGATCGTCGTCGATCTCCCGTGGTTGTATTGAAAGAATGAAAAATGCAGCGAAATTCATGTACATTTCCCGTAATGAATTCTGCTGTGCAGAGTATTCAATTAAAAAACATAAATGTAATAAATGAAATTCAAGCTGTATATGAAATCAATTGTATAAAAATGAAAATATTCCATAAAAAGTACCGCTGTTTCACAATAAAAAAATTCCAAGCCACGTGCAATTTCTGGTCGCTCAGGCCACATATGAACAATTCATGAGCGGCAAAGGTTTCTACTGAATGGACAGTACGTAGTGCCTAAATCTATGTCGAGTGGTGAGATCCGTGCGTGAGGTCACAGGGTTCGAGGTAAACAAGTTGCGTAGGCCATAGGTCAGTTCTCATTGCGGTTGCGAAACGAATTCGAGTTTTTCCAATTAAATTTTTCTTCCATCATTATGTTTCTTCTTTCTTTTTATATAGTTTCATACATTAGATTCATTGGCTTTCAGATTTTTTGCTTTTTTTCAGCAATGCTACCTACACAATGAAATCAGTACTCAGTTATGAACAAGGTGTTGGATATTTTATGTTGGTTTTGGTGGAGGCATGGGTTAATTTGTTTTATACTCGGTCTATGGGCAATCAGGTAGGTGGATCAAAAAATCAGAACTCAAATATCAAGATGTCTTACCTATGGACCAGGCTATGTTACTCGTGCGAAGCCAGGAAGCTTTTATCGAAACCTCTGTCTAGTCGCTTTGATATATTACAAAGCACCATATTGTTTGTTTATTGGTTCAGAGAAAGATTCGCGACAGCATAAATCTCTAAATTTGCCCATCTCACCATACAATTCAAATTAATATCGTAGAATAAAAACTAACGCACGACTAAATGAATTTAAGTAAACTTATACTCTATGCGTGTTGGAGGAATTTCGGTGGTTTTGATTCACGTAGAGAATTAATTTGAAGGTTAAGGCTACATTTTTGTTTTGTTATCTTTGGGTAGATAGGAAATTAAAATTATCAGTTCTGAACCTGAACTTGTTTGAGTGAAGTCGGATTGGGTCGCTAGTGGGGAATAAATTCACAGTAGTGAAGCTGAGAACTTGGAATCCTCTCTGCAAAAATCTTCGACTTTTCGGGGCAACCTGAACACGAATATAGTTCATTTCGAATGCTAACGAAATTGTAACGCAGGCTTTTTTGGGACACAACAGTCATAACATCAACTTTCAAAAACATCTGTATGTTTTTTTAATTAGATTCCTTTTATAAAAAAATATGATCAAAATCACATGACAACTCTTGTGGTTAAGTACTATGAGAAGTTTTTTATATTAAAAAATAAAAATTGTTGTTATACCTATTCAAATCAAGAGTTTTACGTATTCAAAAAACCCTTTATTGTGAGAGTTTCACTGAAGAGGTTAACAAAACCGCAACACGTGTTTCGCCATACAATGGCTTCTTTTGGCGTGTCTTTACCATAAAGTAAAGAAGCCATTGTATGGCGAAACACGTGTTGCGTTTTTGTAAAATCGTTTTGTGAAAATCTCACAATAAAGTGTTTTTTGAATACGTTACTTATGGATTTTCATCAAGTATCGGCCAATGCCTTCATATATATCAAGAATTTAGTTGCGGTGAGGTGTACTCAATGCAGTTTTTTGCCACATAATTGATTACCGATTATATGTGACAGAAGAAGTTTTGAACTCTTCAACTGAATTTAAATTAAATACAAATTTGGTGTCAAACACCCACATATTGAGTATAAATAAAATATCTTGTTACATGCCTATTTGTTATAAACTGGGTTCTAAATCATGTTATGAATAAATACTACCGTCTTGTTTCACGTGACTTCGGTTCGTTCGTTTTTGGAAATCTCTAAGCTCATGAATATTCATTACAATCAAAGTTGTAAACAAATATTTATCGTAAAAAACGGTACATCTGCAAGTTGCAAGTATTCATTAGAGCCCCAGTAGTACCTCTGAAAACAATGTAATATTTGAATTAAAACTGATGAATTATCTATAATTGGCAAAGTCATTGAAATTGCCTGTTATACAAATCACTGATGAAGAAATAGTCAAGTTTATTCTCATTTTAAATTGATTTACACATTTTTGTCCGAAGGTTTTTCATCAATACATTTTTCGTAATTTCTTCATACACTTTTCTTCATTTTATAATCAAATAATCTTATTTTTTTCACTGACTGTGAATTTATTGCTTTGTTTGCGAATGTAAACTTGATCAACAGCACTCAATAATGTCAATCTTGATAACGTTTTCACCAACAGCACCAGCAAACGGACGGACGATAGGTAGAAGAATGGTGTCGAGGTACTGTCGAGCTGTGAGGGAGCGATTTGGAAAAACGATGAGCCCTCAGACAAGCATAGATTTGTCACTTGAAAATTTCTTGGGAATGAGAGCTTTCTTGTCTCTTGAAAATGTTTTGAGAATGAAATACTTCATATTTTAATCCCACAGACTACATAAATGATGAAAGTACTAACATTAACTATTGATCATTATTGAGAATCGAATCATTTGTGCTGGTCTCGCAGGGCCTTAATTTGTGTGAATTCACCCCACTGGTGGAGGGCCTGAACGGAGGTAATTGTTGAGGCTAGTATCATTTGGAACAGTAATCTAGAATAATTTACCAATCTTTTTTATATAAACTACTTGACTCTAAAAATCTACTACTCTCAGAAAATAAACAACATATTTTTCGATAATATTTTGCTAATGAATATTGATAACAAAGTTATCGGTTTCGAAAGTCGAATTTGAAATGATTTTGAATCGTAGTTTCATTATCGAACAATTCTATAAATTGATAATAATCAAATTCGGAAGTTTCTTTATTTGTTGCACTCAAAACGAAATTGTTGTTACAGCTATGCTTTCATTTTCGCCTAATTCTTGTACCTATTAAGAATCATCCGAGCGTAAACATAACCTCAATTTTTGTTTATTTTTCCACTCTCGCTGTTTCTCATTAGAGAAAGCTATATTTCGGACCATAAACGTGGGCATAAAAATTATTATATTGTTTTATACTGCGTTTTATAGTGGTGGTAGTTTATGTCCACTTTTGGCATCAAGTTATCTGATTCGACTGTTCCGTAATTGGACTTTTATAAGTTTGATTTCACTTTGGAATGCTCGTTACGGTCCTTCTGCAATCATAATTGTTTTTTACAACTGTTCTTCATCTTGTTATATTTAATGCACTCCTGTAAGAACGAAATGGATACCTGTTAATTGATTTTGGAGAAATTATGATGATAATAAATACTTGTAAATAGTGAAGTTGATAGTTATACAGGCGGTGTATAGAAAGAAATGGAAAATGTTGATAGTCGCGTTCAAACTCCAATTCGACGATTGGTTTACTGAGTTACTCAATCATCTACTAGACTTCACAAAAACTTCTTAATTTTTTACAAAATATTGATTTGAGTTCATTTATGCAATGCAAGTAGACTAATTCCTTTGAAGTTGGTAACCATTCCTTGGATGGTGTCATTTTAGGCTAATTGTGTACTCTAACTCCATGAATTTTTGTTTTTCAGTCAATGGAGATATCCTGGTTCAAATGTTATGCTAGTGGAACTCAACCAAAGACAAAAAATTAAATCGGACAACACCATAATTTCAAGTTCATTTTTGGCTCCCATTACCCCTTCTTGACCATGGAGATCCTTCTAGATCTACCTTCACCCCACATTTTTCTGGAGAGAAAGGCTAGATGGACTACATACAGATTTGTGCACATTGTCAATTGCACAAATCAATTTAATACAGAGTGCAACAGACTGTTGGTTGACACTGGAAGTGGAAGTCCCGAGTTGAGAGGACTGGATCCTCTGGGAGAAGGAAAAATTGAGAGCAGATAGTTGTTGGTTCACAGATGGATCAAAAACACCTTCCGGTTCTGGTGCTGGTATTTTCAGTCGAAGACCCAGGACAGAGGTATCTACCTGCCTAGGAACCTATGCGACTGTATTTCAAGCGGAAATTTACGCTATTGCATTGTGTGCGGAGAGATTGGAAGAATCCAACCTCATACACAAGTCAATAAAAATATGACAGTCAAGCGGCGTTGTAAGCTCTTGGCTCCTACCAAGCAACATCTAAATTGATCGCGATTGTCCAAAAACGACTCTCCTTGATAGGAAGACTTAACAGATTGTCTCTGGTCTGGATTCCCCTGGCCATACTGGCTTGGAAGGCAATGAGGCCGCTGACTCAGGGTGCTGCAAGCAGCTTCATCAGACCAGAACCTGTCATCGGCATCGATTTAGGCTTTGCCAAACAAACAATGAACACCTGTATGGCAAGAAGATTTATGGACTTCTGGCAAAATCTTCCAGGACTGGCTCACTCCAGCGCGTTCATTCACCCTTCGAAGATTGATACCAAACAATTGTTTGACTACAGAAGGGAGGAACTACGATGTCGAATAGGCCTTCTTACAGGTCACTGTCACTGAAACAGAAGAGCATATACTTTGTGCCTGCCCCGCTGAGGACTGAATCAGGTTTTTAAAGTTCGGCAGAGCCGTAGTCTTACTATCTGACCTGAAAAACCACTGACCATACAAACTAATCGGCTTCGTTAAGAAGCTGGGTTTATTTGGTCGAGTGTGAATAGGGTTGAGTAACAATAAACCCTTGAGGGTGGCGGTGGAGGCTCGAATAGACCCACTCACTTTAGACCGAACCTAACCTAACCCCCTCTTAAATAAATAAAAATAAGTAATCAACAATCGAATTTGTTGAACGAGTATGGTAACACATCAGCCAAGTCGCCGACAAAAAAAATTGACTTATACCGGACTGTCCTTTTCCCCGGTCCATAAAAAAATTAAAATCAATCAGTGATGCTTTGTCGGAGACGAAACATCGAATTGAAAATCTCTGAACGGCAAAGTGCTATTGAGGAAATGTGTTTTTCAATATGGTCATTAAGCTCTAAAAGGAGCAACTTTTTCGTATAATTCAACCGACTTTGTAGCTCTCATGGTTTCAGATTTTCTCGAATTGGTCCTCCTTCTCTTGGAAATCGAATGTACAGAAAAAAGCGAGAAAATAAAATTTGGATCATTCATTAGGTTAGAGCTTGAAAAAACTTTGTAAAGCACCTTGTTGAATTTGGACAATATTTTTAGTCATTGTTGGTATGAAGAAAAGTTCAACTATTTTACAAAAACAACCGCCCCCCTCCCTTGCACGTGTAATGGGCAAACTTATCATCAATTCTGTTGTGACTGATCAATGCGGAATTTTTGTTGAACGTGCTCAATTATAAATATTGTGAATCATCACGATTTTCGATCAAATATACTGAAGGAATGAAATGCTGCACCCGTTCAACTAATCTGGTCATTACTTTCATGATTTATTATCCTAGATTATGATTTAATTGGTTGTTTCGATTCGATAAGTGTGAATATCATAGTACAACTCTACTAATATTTAGATAGATGGTGAAACTTTTGAATATTAAGTTATATTCGAATCATGAGACAATATCATGCTTGATGTGTTTATAAAGGAAGACGTGGTTTTGAATACATCATTGATTTTATGATGTTGTGAACTGTAATTAGAAGTTATTGAACATTTGTTTACTTTGTAGGAATATTACATAGCTCGATATTTTAAGAAACTTCCAATCAGGAAACCTTTTTTCATGAAATTTTGGTGTATTTCAAATTTCATGTTTTACTCCTTCTTCTATTAGGATGTTTCAAAAGTTTCGTCCGTTTCAATGTCATGTAATATATGCTAATCGATAGACAATTTTGTACTCCATACATCGATGCCGTTAATTTTTTCAAAATTGATTTTTTTGCCTTTTTCAGCTTATATACGATGTCGTTAAGGAGTTTTCGGCCATTTTTTCTTCAAGGATTCAAATTGAACAAAAGCGCTGCCAAAACAGCTCGAAAAATTAACCAGGCATTTGGTAATGATAGTGTTAATGAACGCACTGCTCAACGACATGAATTGTCACGTTTCGAAGTCTGTTCTTATTTGCTTTCGCACAACTAAAACTATCCTTTTTGGATCGGAACATCACGTGTAATGATAAGTTAGTGTGACCGCCCTGGAAAATCGGGATTGTCCCTGTTTTCAATCAAGATATAAGGTGTCCCGAAAAATTGTCTCGGAACGCACAAAAGTCCCGGAATTCGGCTTTGAAAGGAGTTGGCAACACTGTCTAAGAGTTCATCTATTGTCTGCTTGTCACGCCACTAGATCACTAGTTAGTATTTATTGTCTTGCATCTTGCGCGATTAGTTGAGGTTATGTCAGTGTTAGCGTAATCAAGTGGCAAGTCAAGTTAATGTTAGTAATTCGAATCCGGCTTCTCTTGTATTTCATCAGTTCGGACTTCCATTGTCTAATATAATATAAATTGATTTGAAATCCCTGAAAAAAAATCAAAAAGATTAACCGAAATATCAATTTTATTAACCATAAAACTGAAATTACAAAAACATAACATACAAGCAACATGGATTATGGATTTCCTGATTACCTTTTTGACTATAAGAATTACACATCCTGTGAAAAAAATAACGCCGAACACCGCTGGTTTTCGTCAATCGATTGGCCAATATCGCGTTCAACTCAACATGAGCTTCGCGATCGTCCTAGATGTCGCCTCGCTTCGAGAGACTTCCAGGAACTTTCCTATCGGCTTCCAGGTGATAGGTATTTAAGATAAGTTTGAGGTTTCAGTCAAAGTGTTTTTGTGGTTTTTGTCAGTGAAGCAGTGAAATAAAGTTGAGTTCAGTGGTAAAAAAGTTAGATTTTTCCCAAAGATTGACATTAATTGACTACACTATCAAAGGCAGTATCTTTGATAATATCTACCGCAGTTGTCGACGAAAGGTCATTCATAAAAACATGCAGCCCATGGCCAAAAAATCTGGAAAATCTACAGTCATGGAAGTTTACACTCTTTAAATACAGAGTATGTTAAGTTCTGTGAGTGATTAACTCTGTGGCATTTTGAACGATCTTCTTATATTCCACTGGCCGCTACGAAGTTCGAAACCGAACCGCAAGGTTGTATAATTAATAGTAGAATTTTTATATTATGTTCATTGGCGCAATCACAAATCACCACTCAAAACTACTCGAGACCTTCATATTTATTACTCATTACGATGATAGTCCTTTCAACTTTGAATTTATGCAAAGCACATGTCGTCGGGTGTTATGTTTCGATAAACAAAAGCAAGGATAGTTACATTTTTGAATTTTTCAACACTCGACGATTTCTTCGGTTTTTTCAACGTTCTAACGCGTTCGTGATATGGGTACCACAAGGTTGATTTCGAAGGCCAGTCGGTTGTAATTTATTGGTCAACGCGAATTGAACGGATGTTCACAAACGTATAGAGTGAATGACTCGAAATGTTGACTTTTTGGATGGTTCAATATCCAGTTGAGAGCGGGGCGATAGGGGTTATGATATCTGTTCACAACTGATTCCAAGTGTAATGATAATAATAATGATAATAATAATAATAATATTTATTTGCCATTCAATTTGAAATACACAATAATCTTAGTTAAAGACAAATAAATATAGTTCCCACAGAAGGATAAACTTGTGCGTGGGCTATATCATTTTGATATACAATGGATTATAATGAACGAAATATAAAAAATAAAGTTTTTTTCGGTATGAACAAAAAAAAGTACTAGAAAAATTGTATACAGATATTACATTAAAATCATATATAGTCAATATAAATAGAAATATTTAGCATGAACAAAAAAAGCACTAGAAAAATTATATATAGATATCACATCAAAATTACATATAGTCAATATAAATAAAACATTTAGGTTATACCTATAATGAAACAATCGCAATAGGTATATTACATCGAACATCACTCACACATCAATCAAACAAATACCCTATTTTTTTTTAAATGAAAAAAAAAACAAAGAAACTATTGAGAAGTTGACCTACAGATTACATAACTCTAATCACATACATCTTCTACAGACATTTATACATTATAGTAATATGTATTTTTCACATCAACATATTGGTGTACCTGTGCTCTAGGCAAACCTGAGATCCAAGCTTTAAGCTTATTTTTGAATATATTAATGCCAAAGAGAGTTTCGATATGTGCTGGAATAAGATTATACAGCCGAGGAGCTAAGTTAATACACTTTTGTAAAGTATTTTTCTCTGATTTTGGTACATAGGTTGAATTCATTTTGTGGCGAGTTGCATAATGGTGTTAAATTTTTCTAAGTTCATGTTTATTTTTGTGTTGCCTTATAACAGTTTTGAAGAAGTAAAGTTGCCTTATGTATAAAGTCAATGTTTCCTTATATAGCGCTTCTGTGAGGTAAGTTCTTTTTTTATTTGTGATTATTTTCAGAGTTAATTTTTGAATTTTTTCTAAGATTTTTATATGAGAATTACTTGTTGCTCACCAAGCAACTATCCCATAGGAAAGGTGAGTTTCAAACAAGGTATAGTATAGCATGAGCATTTGAGCTATATCTAGGTAGGATGTCATGTATTTCAGTCTATATGTAACACTACGTAATTTTTTCACCAGATAGTCAATATGCGCAAGCCATTTTAAATGGGCATCTACATATATATATATACCAAGATACTTTATTTTATTTACTGAAGAAATAGTGAGATTCACATTATCATATTTTATAAGTAGTGATTTCAAACTTGGTAAATGGCTAGCTTAAGATGTAAAGGTAATGTAAAATGTTTCAGCCATATTAATACTCAGTAGTTTACTTTCAAACCATTGAATTATAGCTTTCAAATTTTCTTCAACTTTTTCTTTCAAACAGCTCCACGTTTCCGATTTGTGAATGACTACTGTGTCATCTGCGAAGCTTATTATGTCCCCTTCCACATCTAGCATAAAAATATCGTTTAGGTAGGTATTGAAGAGAATTGGACCCAGAACTGTCCCTTTGGGTACACCATATTGTACTATTCGAGATTTACTGAGAGTGTCTTTGATTCTCACACATTGGTTCCTTTCATGGAGATAACTATAGAGGAGTTGGTGGGATGTTCCTCTGAATCCAATACTCTCAAGTACCTCTAGAAGTTGATCATGGCTAAATGCTTTCTTCAAGTCTACAAATATACATAGTGATGGTGATTTTTCGTCTATATATTTACTGATTTTGTTAGTAAGGAGTGTTATTGCATCTTCAGTTGATTTTTCCCTTTGAAACCCGAAATGATTGTTTGATATACCACCCAATTGTTGTTTGTCGCAGTTTACGGTGCATAATTGTTTCGTTTTATTATGAAAATGTGTTGTAAATTAGATTTGCACATCACAAACAAAAACTTAATGTGAATTTTGACTATCACTAGTTTTTGTTAGGGTTTTGTTCCTTATTGTTGCGTTTTTAAGGAAATTCAGGAGATGAATAAACAAAATTGTCTCAATGGGACATACTCTATTGAAAACACTTTCTCAACACCAGAACAAAAATTACGGTATCTCAACGCGCGTTCCGCTAACCAAGTTCGCATTGTCAGGAGATCATTATGACTGAATTTTACTACTATGACAGTATTTTTTATATCCTAGTGGCCTAACTACTAGTGATCATCTCTAATATTTATCGGTTTTTTATTTAGAAATATTACGTGTAAGACCAAACAAAGGGCTATTCGAAATAGGACCTTTGTGGCTCTTTATAGAACTCATGAAGTTTTTGAAGGCATTCATAAACCTGTTTTCAACTGTAAAACTGTTTTAATATCTTTGAAGATGATCACTTGGTGATCGAAACACGTGTCAAAGTGTTAAAAATAACGATTTGGTGTTGGGAAAAAACTCCAGTAATACTCATATAGTCCGTTTGGTTTGACCATCATATTTTTTATCACAATTCCAGATTTATCATTTTCCAACGTCTTCTCTTTCGGACTGCCCAACACTTGTTGAGATATACGTGCAGTTTTGAAAGCCAGTCTTAAATTTAATTTTTTGAATGATCGGACCAACTAATTGGTGTATTTGGGTTCATATGGAAGCACTATACATTTTGAATATTTCTCTTTTCGAAAATTCGAGGCATTACGAAGATTTTTCCATGTCTCAATCTCATATCTTTTCTTGCTCAAGGGAAATGTGAGCAGTCTATGGACAAGAAATTGTAGTCCCGCCATTTTTTGTTGTGGGTAATGATGAAAGCTATCAGGGAATCACACGTTAAAAGGTAAAACCTCGTTAGTCCTTAGCTCGTACAAGTTTCTCAACTTCTGAGAGTTGTCGTTCGTATGGGGGCAACAGCAGGAAAAACAGATTTTAAACAGAAACAGATATACCTGCAAGGGCCCTTATTTTTTCTATATACATCAAACTTTAGACTCTTATCGACGTTTTCAATAACTAGTACATCGCAGAATGGTAGTTCTTCGTTGTTTTTAATTTCATACGTGGATCATTTTATACTTGCATCTGCAAACTACAAAATCCTCTACTTCATTTCTATTCGTATTGAAAATGGCAAATATATCATCCAATGATTGGATCCAGGTTCGTGGAAAGTAAAGTAAAAACTTCAGTCATGAATATTAAATCAAAGATTTATAAAAAAAATTATGAAACTTGTCTTTATATACGAATACGAGAAATAAATTATCCAAAACATTGTCAATATGTGCCCAGTGACTATAAGTTTAACTGAATAATTCTCATTTGTCGAATGATTATCATAGGTAATTAATTATAAACTCATTGTTAGAGTATAAATCATCTTCTTTTGTTGGTTTAATCCTTTCAGTCGTTTCATAAAGAATTACGACTCTTTTATTAAGTTATATTCCTGTCTGTCAAACTTATTTCATGGACACAGATAATAGTTTTCACAGTAGTTTCTCTTAAGCTATTTTGTTTTGGAAATATTCTTGAGATTGGAAGATTTAGGAATATAAATGTTTTATGATTTTTCCAATAATATTTTAAACAGATGGTAGAAAAATATGAACCAAAACCAGTAGCTTCCAGAGCGTCCTCAGCTTTGCATAACTCAGACGAAGAGAATTGTAGAAAATTTTTAAAGTTGCTTCACGTCAGTACAAATAAATCACTTATATGTCTTTTTTCCACTACAATCAAATGAAAACTGTATAGGAAAAAAGCTTTTGGTCTTAGATTTCTTCATTATTGAACAAAAAATATAGGACACTTACAAAAAAAGTGAAGTGTGAGTTACCTTTTATGTTAATACTTTTTCATATATTATATCGTGTTGCGTTCATATGAATGAAATGATTTTGACTTTTTCTTGTTGGGCCTTTTTTGACGACAGTAAGATTTTTCATTGTGAATGACTGATTCGAATTTCTGGATATTCAATTCAGTTTATTGTCCCAAGAAACAATGGATACTTATAATTACGGACTATAAGTAACTTACTGGAGACACCTTACATTTTATTCTATGAAAGAGAGAAGAGAAGACGTTGGCAGATCAAGATGTTCAGATGATGTGGTGCTGCAGGTTTTTCCGGGTTTTCCTGCATCTGAAAAAGCAAATGCGCCACAGAAATCAATCAAGTCGCCCCGGAACGCCAATTGATTTTTATGGTTTCATAATTTCATGATTTGTAATTACTTTCTTCTTCAATATAATTGCAGATATTCTGACTCTGTTAAATATACTATGAAAACCTAGTTTAATAAGCTACATGTCAAAATATTTCTAATGGTCAAAAACTAACAATACTGGAAATAATATCAATGTACTTACCTTGCAAAATCAATCTTTTCTTGCCTTCTTTCCCCTACGTGAAATACTATTCCCGAATCTGAAGTATTTCAAGTCTTTCAATTTCAAATATTGTGAATAATAATGCAGCCCCTCAAAAACCTTGTTAATATTGGTTTCAAAATACTTTTGCAGGTTCAAGGTGATCTTTTATTCAAAACTTTCAACATTATTCATAACCCCGTATTCTACCAACTTGTGTAGAAAAATCGTCTTTCAACCATTAAGGATGACACTGAGTGCCTCATGAATTTTGACATTTGCATTCATGATATGGGTTAGCAAGGTTGCATTCGAAGGTAACGACTTTGTTATCAGAATAATTATAATTCACTAGAGATTCACGATACAGAGCTTATAAACTTATTAGGTGATCGACTATATTAAATTATTTTTTGTACAACTGTCATTAAAAATATTTTCTACGCGTTTTTTTTTCCCAAATAGCAATAAACAAAACATAATTATTCAATTTTCAAGGAAGTTTTATTATGAACAATAAATTCTGTTACAAATGTATTATATTCATTTATTACATTATTATTTATGAACATTAACATGAAAAGTACAATTAGAACAACTGCTGATTATAATACCTTGTGATGTTGAAGAGACTTGTAATATATTTGAACTGAGTTGACAATTTCATGGGCATAAACTTTTAATTCTTGAATTAAAGAGAACGATGCTGTAACGCTAGAGCTCTAGCTGTTGGAATTATTCTCCCAGCAATAGCCTTTTTATAAGATATAGATTGATCGATGTAACCCTCAGCTACTGTTGTAGACTTCCATCCTCCGTGCTTCTTAATATCCCTTATAGCTGCTCATGATTCTGCTAGCAAAGAAGCAGAAGACCTTCTGAAACACTGACCTGTATATTCCTTTGGTTCTGGGAGGTTCAGAAACTCAGCAATGGTAGAAGAGGGCATTTTTCCAAACGTGCTTATACTAACTGGATTGGCACTGCATTTATAATTTGAGTATTTCAGAAAAAAACGTTGATGACTGACAACGTATTTTTTAAATAGTCAATGTTTTTTCTAACAATGCAAAAAGAACGACTTTTGTTCGTTTTTGTATTTGGAATTCGAACAATCAATGATTTATCCATTACTTTAATGTCTTCTATTGATAAATGGCACAGCTCTTCACGCCGGCAGGCTCCATATATTCCAGAAATAGTAGCAACTTTTGGCCCTATAACTTTCATTTTTCCGCTTTAAGAATACTATTACCTTGAAATATTTGCTTGTATTAACACCATTTTTAAAGAACGCACTCGACTTTATCATTGAAAACTTGCTCCACAAAGTTGACGAGTTCCATATTTTTGGTTTCTCTTCCAGATAGGCGAGGAAGACGGTTTCGCTGAGATTTCCTTCGACGTTTTAAAGTCTACACTAGCTAAGAAAATTAGAATATGCGATGTCGTACTGCTGAGTCAATTTTTTTGGTAACAATTCAATCGAAGCTCTTTTTTGCAGCCTCTTCAATATTGTCAGGACACACAATTCCTCACTATTGTTCTTCATTATGCAAGACATTAAACACCAGCAAGAACTTCAAATATGACTTTTAATAAAACGCGTGAGCTGTAAACAATACTGTTTGTTGGTAACCAAGTGATTTGGCGTCACCTGACACGGCCACTTTAACATTAAACTATTTAACTGACAAGAGATGTCGAAATGTGTTTTTATAGAAATATTAAATGTATCTACTTTATCATGAAAACAGGACAGTTGTACCAAAAACTTTGTATGATATTTGTGTTAAGAGTAAGTTTCATTTTGTTCGTGAAATTGTTCAACTCGCTACGCTCGTTTCGCTAACTTTTTCACTCACAAAATGAAACCTGACTTTTGAGACTCATATCATAAATAGCTATATTTTCACTGTTCTAAACGAGGGGAAAGATGATAGTAATTTATGACAATTGAAAAAAAAGAACATCTATTTCAACTAGACTGGGTTCCACAGTTATAATTATAAATCAACAATAACAACTGTAAATTACCCAATTCACAGTTATACAACAGTTATATAATTCACAGTTATACAACTGTGAATTAAAATGTATTGAATCACAAAATCCTTGAATATTTCACTACAAATTTGAGAATCGATTGTAGACAGCAATGTTCTCGTGTGTATACTTTACAATTTTATACAGTGGGCATCAGCATATTACAGTGTGCATAGTTACAAAACAGACTGCACGTCATCTGCAAATTGGCAGTCGAATATCTTTTCTGGGTTATTGATATATGTCAAAAGTACCTGGAAAATACAGCTGCGCATTATCAACGTTCAACTCAATACATCTCGAACTACATTTTCTGAAAACTCTGTCTCCTTTTGGAATAAACCTACCGAGATTTTTTTCCAAATTAATTAATCGACCAATGTTAATCACCACTTTCACACTTCTTGCTTCAACATCTTCATAAAAAATATTCAACTTCAGTGAAAGTAAGATAGGTTACAGGTTAGATTTTGTTTCATTGAAAATGTTTCCATAAATTCTGTATAGTTGCACTTTATAGTTGAATCTAGTGTTGGGTTAAGCTGCGTCCTTAATGAGTTGACATTGTCGATCGATACTGTCGACTAACAAATCGAAAAGGGTCACCTGTCCATACTTGAGTAGACAAATTTGCCGATCAGTTGAAGTCGAAAGCAAAATGTTGCTTGTGCCGTGTTTGTTATTGTCGCGTCTAAAAGGAAAGTATTTGCCTTTGTATATACCTTCCATGCCACTGCCAGATTCATTGCTAGCTTTTTTTATTTCTCTTGCTAACTGACTTCGAAGATTTTTAATTTTTTGTTCTACCACTTGCCTTTTCGCCACCGTCACACTGATTTAAAAATCTGGATTCAGTGGATTCTACTCGACTCTCCTTTGGTTCTACCGATAGTCCATAGAAAAGCATTCGAAATGTCGATCGTCAGAGTCGACTGCGGCATACACACAGTATATAACTTATTAGTACCTCTTTCAATGAAATTGCCCAAAGATTGGATCATTTGAGATAATACAAAAAGTTGGCCAACGCAACGACTGTTTCTTCTGAGACTTCGATATATTACCTTCATCTTCGCAATCAACGCATTCATCACTGATGATATCTGCCGCAGTAGCAAACGAAACGTTTAGGTTACATAGGTTACATTCGACCACGACCTACAGGCCAGGATTTCATTCTCTAATCGTGACTTCGGTCGTGAAAGCCTATGTTGGGACATAGGAAATTGTGCAGGAAATTTATTACCCGCATTGATTACATTAGGAAACTCACAGAAATAAATCCTTACTCAAAATGCACAACTTCGGTAACCTGACAAAATGTTACTCTGCACTTTCGCTGAAACTACATCTTTACAGAGGGGGGAGGGGTGACTAAGTGATCTCTTACCACATTAAATATAATGTAGGGCTGCCGCTGACTTACCTCTTTATCCTTATTTTGCTGTGATACAAATTTGTTCATTTTATTGTAATTGTCGTTTTTGGCATTATTGACAGTTGTTTGTTTTGAGTAAGTTTCTCAATGTTTTGCTGACTTGTATCTCCAGGAGAACAAGTATTTTCTGCCAATGTAGATGCTGAATAGCTTCGTTGACAAAATGTGATGAAACTTAACCGTGAAGGAGTCATTCAGTGCATTTATTTCATCACGGAACGGTTGAAAATGGAAAACAAACAAATGTATCTTACGATTTATTTTTATCTTCATGAAAAATTACAATTATAAAATTATAACAAATAGTTCTTGCATTCCTGAAGTTTTGAGTTGCTCAGTAAATGAGAATTGAAACAGACAAAACAAAAAAAATCATATCACAGATTGTAGAGTAATCCGTTTCATCGAACAAATGGAGTGATCACGTGCTCTCTCTCTCGAATATTTTAACAGTTTACGAAAACGCGACAAGTTTCACTATACAATAGTTTCTTGCAAAACGTGTAACACATGTGGCGGATTTGTAAACTGATAAGTGAAAATCCGAGTGAAAATCTCAAGATGAGAGTACATGGTATGGCAGTCATGACAAATATTTGGCGTTCCGACAGAACATCTAATCAGTGGTATATGTCGAAAATGTTACAAACTCAAACGTGTCAAATACTTGCTGATTATACGAACAAGAATTTTTGTCACTGAATTGACCATTGCCGTCACTTTTGCAATATCGTGTACTCCTAATAAAATCTTAATGGCAGAGACAAATAATACTGCGTACCAATGATACTGCGTACAGAACACGCATTTTTACAACTCCAATTGTTCAGTGAACAGACTGTAACGCTAAAACTGTTATTCATCAACTATTTTTTTGTTTTTCATTTCCTTTACTGCTTGTAGAACTATCGTCATCACTCAGTTCAACTACTTCCTCCTCACTAATTTCAACGACTATACCAGTATCGCGAATCTTGTTGTCTTTATGAATTAGTTTTTTCCTATCTACTGGATTGTCAAGTTTTTCGCCTTTTTCAATGTTTTTCCGAATGTTACTTTCATCACTTTTTTTCAAGTTATTTTCCCTACTCTCCTCCATAACACTGACAAATACCACTTGCTCCCCTCTTATCATCAACTGATCAACGTGCCTTACGCAGCTCTCCAGCTTTTTATCTGATTCATGAGGAAATACCTTCACTTTCGGCGGACGAACATGGTTTCTCATTATTTTCCTAACTTCCACTGATTGATGAACGGTATCTGTAAAAGACAATTACTATGTTATTAATTTAAGCATAAATTTGAAAGTTACAACAATTGAAAGTCACCAAAAACATGCATTTTTTCTATCAAAAATTTTAATGAAACAAAAATTTGTAATGAAGAACTTCATACAAGTGTATAACACTTCTAGTTCATCCCGATAAGTTACTGCGAAAAATCAATATATTTTTCTCAAAGAAAAATGTTCTATATATCGGTAACTTATCATATTTAATAATTTCACCTTTCGAACAAAAAAAAATTGAAAACTGAAGCAAGTTTCGAGAAGAAAAAGCAGATTTTAAATTCTGAAGACGAAGCCAGAGTTAGGTCTCTGAAACGTCCAAATCTACAAATCTACGTCCACGGGGACTGTAGACTTGGCGGTTCGTATTGGTTAATTTTTACTAACCGAGTTTTATGATTGGCTGAAGAGTCATAACATTAAATTTGAAGTCATGTTATGGTGACGAACAGAAATCGGAGAGTGTGGGGATGGTTATCGCCGTCGTGTCAAACTATCACAAGTAACATCAGATTTGACATCTTAACTGTACGTAACATCTTAACTGTACGTAAAATAGTCAAAAACAAACCTTGTGAACGCAAGACGCGATGTGATATAGGAGAACCAAAACCTTTAGATATTGTTCAATACAAAATCTGATATCTTTGTCAACGCATCAGAAGTATTGTGAATGTTTCGTCTTTACCTTTCGTTCGAATTTGATTTTAATTCATTATTATTGAGTATAACTACTTTTTTCATCCTTGTGTTTTCTGAAACTATTTTATATTTTATATTACTGTACTTGCCTCAATTTCTGAGTATATAGCGCACCCCCATACAGGATATTCCGTCAAAAATGGTCGGGAGTGCGACATAAACTGCCCAAGGTTCTATTTTAAAATATGTGCGCTATCTATTTACCAAAATCGTGCAAAAGGACAATATTCAAGTTTATGTCATAGGAAATACAGTCCACATATTGTTACTCAATAGCGAGATCAGTTCTTGGACCAACTTTGTTTCTGATAGTAAAAAAACTACCGCCATCAAAGGCAAATTCACGTTGTTTACTGCAAGCATACCACCAAAGCGCAACCGAAACAACCCGAGAAATTACCCAGACGTTTGGCAATGATAGTGTTAATGAACGAACTGTTCGACGTTAGTTTGCAAAATTTCGTTCCGGAGATTTTAGCCTCAAAGACAAGCCCCAAAGTGGTCAACCTACAGTAATTCAGGACAAATATTTGATGTCCCTGGTGGTGCGTGGGATGGCGGAAGAACAGGGCGTCAGCTCCTATGCGGTTTTTGATGGTTTAAAACGCACTGGAAAGGTCAGTTTAATATTAGAACGATTGACAGAAATTTTCACGTTTCGAGGCCCCTGAACTCTCGCCAATTATCATCTTTCCTCACCGGTAGAACCTTCGTCAATCAGGTCCAGACAAAAGCGGCCTTCGTCGAATCCAGAGCACCCACTTTATATTGTTGTAAATCATGCCCTAAAGAAAATAACGCTGGCCGCCACTGGTAGCCATAAACCAATTGTGACGTGGCAAAGAGCGCGCTCAATTCGACTGACATTTCGTGGCTAGTCTACCGTCTTCGATGGAATTCCGACGAATTTTCCAGCGCCTTCGATTGCCAAATATGAGCGCCATCCACTCGCCTATCGAGACAGTCAAGTGGAAGTTACAGTGCGGTACGCGAAGCGATCTAGTAAGGCGATAGACATTCGAATGATAGTAAAACTTTCAGTTAGTGTTTGTTGTATTTAAAGTGAAATAAAGTTGAGTTTGATTATTGTTCAGTGTAGTCAATTATTGGTCAACCCACGGGGAAAAACGTAAAAATATGCTGACGGATAAATGGACCTGTGTGCACTGATTCAAATGACGCTTATTTTAATTGAATTGAATCATTATTCACCGAAATACTACAGTTTAGAGTAGACTCATAACAACAGAAAAAACTTTTGAACCAACCTTATAGAAATATTTGCACATTGTACTATTTTTGTACCATCTCAGTTGTAGGGTCAAGCGGGGCTATTGTGATACAAATTAACAAACTTTTAATATTAACCCAAAAACTAAACACATTTGAACCAAACAAAAAATACCTTAATATGTATTTTAAGCATCTTTATACTACTAAGTAAGTAAAAGAGTTGTATTTTGTAGGGGAAAGTGAGAAAAAAAATTAAAGTGTGTATCATATTAACCCCACCCAATGGGGCTATTATGATACAAGGCAGGGGCTAAAGTGATACAGTACTGTATTTCAGTGCATAGTAGCAATGGAAAGATGAGGGGGCTATTGTGATACAGCCAATGGCCTAGTGTATCACCAGTTTTTTTTCATATATATTTTTTTATCTGGATGTAACGAGGTAAAAATCTTGTTTATTCCACTTCTAAATGTTCGAAAGTAGGTTTGAAGTTACTGTGTATATTTCTGAACAAAATAAACTGGTGTTGGTGCCTCTGGAAAAAATAATTCTAGATTAAAATAAAGTTAATTCTTCAAATAATACTTAAAAAAAACAAAATTCAGCGGTTTTTAATCACAAGCTTTGAGTTACTTCTTAATAGAGCACTTCAATCATTATTTACTTTTTTCTTCTTTCCTCTTTATTGAATGTTGTAGTTTTTGATTGTAAGAGGGAAAATGAGTTCTCCCCTTCGCCCAGGCTGGGGTTCTGGCAAATATTCTATGATAGCAGAAGAGTCCACAACAGACAAATCTTTTGGTTCTTTCCAGTAGAAGGTGGTAGTTGATGGAGTTTTTTCCCTGACTCTTGTGAACTTCACTGAAGCACAGATTTCTTTAATGGAAATTTTACTACAACCTAATCATTCAGCTGAGGCTTGTAAATTTTTGGACTGTCTTGTTGGGCAATGAGAGCTTCAAATTCACGTTCCTCTTGTTCTCCCATTTCAGCTATTTTTTTACACAAGTCTTCCAAATCGCAATCACTCTCATCTTGACATACAACGGCATCATCATCAATATCAGAGTCGGTATCGAGCCACGGATCCCTCCTCTTAGACTTTTTCTTTTTACACACCATTTCACTTGGACTTATTCCTACGTCAATGTTTTCAATCAAGGTGCTGGCAGGATCATAATAGCCTCTTTCGCTGTATCGTATTAGCCCCCAACTTTAAAATGTAATAGCTTTGATTAAAGTTGACCTATTTTGAAAGCAGAAAAATGTTAATTGAAGCTTTCTTAACCCAATAAAATATGTAGAGGAAAGTGAAGTTGAATAATAAGTGTGTAGTGACAAAAGTTTTAACTTGCCGCAGAGAGTTCTTCACCCAAAAAATTCATAACTTTGCATTTCAATTTTTAATGTGACTAAATATTTAATTTGAACCCTCTGTATTTCTAACATAATAATATACTATGTATCCCTTTTGATTTTATTAGGGATGCAGTTCCAAACTACAACGGTCTTCCAACCCGAATGGAGATAGTAACACTGAAAATCTGGCCGCGACAGCCTTTACCAATGAATCATTTTTCCTAACGAACTGCTCTAGAACATTAAAACTGCAACACTGTTCTCGACGCGTGTGTCACCAGCCAAGTTGGCGTTGTTAGAAGACGAACTTCATTACAGTATAGTAACCATCAAGTGGTTTCAAAAATTACGATGAAAGAAAATGGTTGAAAAATCATCTAGTGTGTGGCAACAACTTTCACTTACTCACAATATATACAATAGATCGCTTCAAAAACATTTTACTAACTTTCTTCGAAAACATCTGATAATTCCACTTCCATATTCTCTGTTTCACAATCACTGTCGTTATTTAAATCAATAATGAATTTATTTCTACCATTGATATGGAAGTGTCCAATCTCCATTTAGTCTTTTTCAACTAAAATTACTTTTTTAATCCTTTCCTGCCAATATTCTTCGGTGATATTAGATACTTCTTCTTTAACTAGCTCTATTACCTTCTTATCTAATATTAGATACTTCTTCTTTAACTAGCTCTATATACAAGGATGATCTACACATCCATGTATAGAGTTACTTATTTTAAAATTGATTACTTCCTTCTTCTCCTTGGAACATTCCCTCATCCTTGTTTTTTGTATCAAGATGGAGTAGTAGAAAGTTAAAAACTTTCTTTCCCAAAAATTAATCACTCCTAAAAATATAACCCCTTCAATTCATGTCTAGTTTCTTTCAGTAGTTAAGTAAAGATCTGAGTATTCATCCCGAATAAGATTCTGCCAGATGCTTATCAATTGACTGGCAAAATGTTCCCACACTGATGACTTCATTTGGGCAGTAATGAAAAACTAATATTTTCAAATCGATCTGAAGAATGCAAAATTTCCTTTTTATGAGAAACATTCCTCGTGTCTGAATGTTAAAGATTACAACCGTCTAAAATTCTAAGTCTGAGAATGAAATTCAAATACAAAATTATTCTCTATTTATGATCTCTATACTCACTAAAAGCGGGTACTTTCATTTTTTTCGGTCTATTCCAATATTCGGTAACATCTTCTAGGACCATGTTCCAAAACTTATCGTAAGCTACAAGGTAGGCCAAACAATATCCTCGTATGGTTTTTTGGTTTCTCGTCCAAACCTGCAATAAATTATATAATTTTAGCTGCTGTATATCAAAGTTTGTAATGGAATTGGTCGATGATTTATGAAAATCCATTACTTTAGTTTACAAAACCGTGACATGTGTTTCAGCATAAAATACATTCCTCGGGCGTTAAGTGAAAATGTGTTGATCAAATACAGTATATTGAATTGTTATACAAATTTGTAACAAAATTACAGTCAAACATAAGTAATCGTTTAGTCTTCTGAGCAAGATTCTATGATTTGTAGTATAAACCTAATTTATCTATCGAGTTGGTATCTCTAAGCAAAAATACTTCGTAGCTGAAGGCATATAGTTTCGACTTCAAAAAAGAAACCTCCTCTAGCAACCTCCAGGAATGAGTACCTAATTCTCAAGTGAGTCAGTGCCGCTCTCGATTCTGTCCATCCAGATCCATCGACATGAATTATTCAATTATACGAGGTCTGTTCAAGAAATAAGGTGTACTTTCATTTTTCTCAAAGAATATGTTCCAATCTCCGAAGCAATTTCTCCTCAATCGTCGCAAAACGCCCTCCTTTCATGGGTCTCTTCCGAACAGAAAAAAGTCGCAGGGGGCCAAATCTGGTGAATACGGTGGCTGAGGTATGTTACCGTATTGTTTTTGGCCAACCAAATTAGAAAAAGCAATGGCAAGTGAGCAGCTGCATTATCGTGATGCAAAAGCCATAAATTGATTTTTCACAATACCGGGCGTCTTCTTCGTATTGCTTCTCGCAAGTGGCACGTAACTTCAAGAAAATACTCTTCATTGACTCTACCATGTGGCAAGGACTCCTGATGCACTACGCCGTAGTAATCTATTAGTATTAGTATTCATAGTATTCTATTCCTTACATTGCATAATAGAGATATCTGTTTACATCTGAGGTTGTATTTTTTTTGTACCTTGGGAGCTGTCTGACATGTCCATTTAGTCCAAGTCTCCAGAAAACACTGCAGCCTCTTGGGCTTATTGCGTTCATTCTCCCATCTTCTCATGACACCCATTCTATCAGTCTCGTTCCCTGTACTAGTTTGTACAGGTTCCGTGTTGCATGTTCGTCTTATTCTTCAGGGCGTAATTTTGTACGTCCATATATATCCTGCCTCCTGTGATTCAGTGCCTCACATTCGCATAAGATGTGTAGGGCTGTTTCTATCCCTTCGTTGCATAACCTGCATCTGAGGTCTCCGTTGTACAGCCCCATTTTATTCAGGTGTCCTCTAAGCGGACAATGACCTGTTAGTAACCCTGTAATTATTCTGAGCCGATTCCTACTATATTGAAGTAGTTCTTCAGTTCTTTTCTCGGACGGTTCCCTAATGAAGGTTCTACTGTGTTTGTTGCCAGGTACTTTTTTCCAGTACTCTGTGTGCTCCTTATTGGTTCATGTCCTAATCTGGTTTCGTACCAATGATTTTGGTACCCCCAGAGCTGGTTCAGGATCTATATACGAAGTTGATGATCCGCATCTAGCGCATTTATCAGCTTTGCTGTCTGTAAAAATATTGATCCATTCTATTTATCTGTTGAGTATTTCCTGGTATTTCCCTCATCAAATGACAATACACACTCAAAAATTTCACAAACCCGTTTCTTGTTGTGGCACATGTAAATATTTTCGCATTTTCAATATCGTTATCTTCGACATTATGCCGACAGTTACTCAATTATTATGGTGGTGGCCAAGGCATACCTTGATGACCGCGGTGTTTGTTTGGCGTGGTAACCTTGTTCGGCAACCTCGCTAGGACCTCCATCAAGGCTCTATGGGAAAGTATACGGTTTTTGAAATACGGAATTCGAATGCGGGTAAAATTCATGAGTCGGCAAGATAACCGAAATGTTTGTCTTCGAGAATTTCGAATGCAAAAGAGGCACGAATATCAATAAGAATATTTTCTTGATATTTTTATGGTTTATGGATATTTTTTACCAGTTATAATTTATAGAAAAAAAACTCATCACCAATAGCTAATACCGAAAATGCGGAAAATTCGAGAATAAAATTGCATATTTGACATTTTGCGAAGTCGGTATCATCATTCGAACTGAAATGTAAAGATTTGGAGAATAGCAATTTTGTACAATTTCTGAATTAAATTGATATATAAATATTTCAAAACGAATTTTTTGTCTGTCTTTGTTTGATAACGATACACTCAAAAACTATTTTTCCTACTCACTTTCACTAACATTCATACAATTTCCATGAGAGTTTTATGATTGGCTGAAGAGTCATAAAATTAAGTTCGAAGTCATGTTACGGTGACTAATAGAATGCGGGGATGTACGTAAAATAGTCAAAAACAAACCTTATGAACGCAAAACGCGATGTGATACAGGATTACCAAAATCTCCAGATGTTCATCTAATAAAATAATTGAAAAAACAATATACGACTGTGAAAAAAGCAATGAGATTCCTACAACTGAAATCATAAGGAAGAAATTGAATACTTTCGGCCACAACGTGAGCTGCTGTGACAAAATTCTTCAGAATTGGAGAAAGAAACTAGGAATCAGATTTAAAATAATAAACAAACGTCAAGCAGTTATAGAAAGAATGAAGAATAGCGGAATTACGTAACAAATACGTATAACAAATAACTAAATATAGACAAGAACAACGGCAAATTTTCTGTTTGGAAGAAACTTGGTATGACAGTCACGACACAGTTACGAAAGGGTGGACTGATGGTTCGAGAATGTGAACGCATAACAAGCCTGCAAACAAAATTTTATAAGAATGTAATAGAGCTATTTAAGAAGAAGTATCTTATATTATCTAATATTATCTAATATTGAAGGGGAGCTATTGGAAGGTAGGTTCCACTATATCGTTCATTTGATCGGTTGTCGAAATGGATATGACTTAATCACAAAAATTATTTGACAAAGTGATATAAAAAAAAACCTTTTTGGTTCTTATAGTTAACAGCTCATAGTTTTCTACATCAGCCATCGGTAGAATATTCACTGCTTTTTATACAACTTTACGTAGAGATTTAAACATAGAAAGAAATCGAAATACTTCTCTACTCTCAAACTCGTGTCTTTATCTCAGGACAATCCCTTTGGACGATGTTCCCAAATCACGTGAATGAAAAACGGCCGATTGGTGAGGACTAGAGAAAGGCTAGATTGAATTGAGCACTGATCGCAGAAAACATTAATCACTCATAGCCGTGATAGTTTTAGCCATGGCGTTGACCATGAAGAACAGTCGGCCAGATTCATAGCTGCACGATTCTTGGCATAGTTCAGTGAATTCATTTGTCACAAGGATTGATAGTTGAGTTGGAAAGAAAAATACATTCAGCATTTAATAACTTTTTGTTTTTTGAATAGATTCAACAATTTCAATATTTGCATGGTTGATCATGTCAGTGAAAAGATAAACCGTTAAATATATTTGGCAGTTTGACTTGGATTCCACATAGGAAAATTACTTCTATGAAATCTTCCATAATCAATTATTTACCAAAAAAATTACATATGAAATTCATTAGAAACTCTTTAAAAACAATATAATTTGTGAAGAGAAATCGAAGAATAGATATTCATAAACTGATCAGAGGTTAAACCACTGTCCGAATATATTGTCATATGCTTGTATTTATCTACCCCATTTCTCAAATCACAATGATTAATAATAGCCTATAATATAGATACTCATTATTCACTAGCTATAACATGTCTGAAATACCCGCGAATAGATAAAGCAATAATATAGATAATTCTGTGAAATACAGATCCTGAGCTTGAGAGTTACAAACAAACAAACATACATACATACAGGTGAAGCTAATAAAATCGTGTAAATCGTGTAACTCCTGGGGTAGACATATAAAAACCAACAAGTCACTCATAAACAAGTATAACATATCAGGTGTATAAACTAACATGCGGATCGTGAAGGAAGGACTTCAAGGAATTTTAAAACGAGGATCCTCGAAGATAAAAGAAGTTTTGAACTGAAGAAGACCAATTCCACCAATAGGTGCCACCTTTTAGAAAACAATCACGATTTCAACATTAATTACAAAATCCTTCATACTGAAAATAAAGGACATTAATTGATGCTGGCAAACATTCAAATTCTCTATTGAACGACTAACAAGAGGTGGACCGCTCAACATCGCGAAACCTTTTTTTAATGCCATAATTTAAAATTTGCCTGCTGTCCAAAAATTGAGATTGTAATGGTTTTTGAAATTGTACCTGTTATTCCATTTACCAGTAACCGGTTAAGTGAGTTAACTACTACTGTTGTATATGTGTGTGTACTATTACTACCGATGAAACTACGGTGTTAAGGGAACGCATCTGGAATGAAAATTTTATTTATGGAGTTTGGAGTTGAATATCAAATGCTTTGTTTTTGAACTACTCTGCCACATTAGTCAATTTAAATGGTCGCTGCTGAAGAGATTCGATAAATGATCTACATATTATTAGGTATATGTTGTGAAAAGGGGCCTACAACAGAGAATGTGCTAAAAATTCAATGAATTGTAAACCAAGCACGTCTTAAACTAAAATCTACAAAGAAGCCTGGACCTTGATTTCGAAAACTGTGTTGTAGATGAATACAATAATTGGTGGGGAGAAATTCCTAAAATGGCTAGTAAAGTCCTGAACTACTTGAATCTTCATTTGACTGCACTATAAGTACGCGTTCACTATCGACCTGGTCGACTGTCGTAAGCAATCCACTAACCTTCTGCCTCTGTTTTCCTTGTTGAGAAATAACTATTTAAATTCTGAATCGACAGAGGTCATCCAAGATTTTTTTAATAGCCACACTGGTTGCCATTGACGAGGCTGTATTTGGTTACAGGTAGGGTTTTTATAATAGTTTGCATTGAATATATTATTAGAAACACTACTGCTTGCGTTAGATGACAGAATCCTTGATATCGCTCAGATCGAAGCTTTTAAAAAATTATTTGATTTTTTTATCGTTTTTCAATGAGTAATTATTCACGCTAATTTTTTCAGATACTTTTCTGGGTAAAAAAAAACGTGTGTGAGGGTATTACTTACAACCCGAACTAAATTCTGTAACTAGTACTTGCCCGTTTCAAAAATCGTAATGAGTGCCATTCGAATTTATCTAATAGATATTTTCTTACTATTCTATATACTTTTTTATTTATGAATACATTTATCCTGTGTGTGAGTTGATCGATGACTGCTTGATAAGATATTCAGTTATTTACAACAATAAAACTCCGGTCGCGTAGAGATGCCAAATGGATAATCGTACATTCACTTTCGATGGAGAAAGTTTCAGAATTAATTGTACAATCATGTGCTTGAAATGCTAAATGATCAATTGCCATTCGCCCAGGAGCGTACGCTTTTTCTCTGGTCAGGTTTTTACCACTATTACATTGTTGACCACAGGATATAGTTGTGTCTGTACACACACACACGATGTTTTTTTGAAAATATTTGACAGATCAACGTGGATTGTTATTTCTCATTAGTCAAGACTTGGAGATTTTGTAATTAAATTCAAATCTCTGATTTTTCCAGAGAGGTGTACACAATCAATTGGGATTTGTTTGTCTCGGACCAATAGACCGAGTCGAATGGTAACTTCAATGAATGGATGAATGATCGAGTCAATTTACTAATGACTCGAACTTATATTCGGTCTTGTTTGGAAGATTTTTCTATAACGTGTTCATGCTTGTGTATTTTTACAACGTTCACTTGCAAACTCTTCTGAGTGTGTAGATCGTTATTCTGGGTACGATCTGGAAACATTTTGTCAATCTTGTCCAAATGACATGAGTATTTGAGAGCAATATAAGTTACAACTTTATGTTTTACAATATAATTTAATCGTATCGAAAAAAAAAGATCGAAAGAATTTACATCAAATTTTATGTAAAAAAAGGAATTCACTCGAAACGCTGACAGTGGCAGATACTGAAAAATGTTATTATGCGCCACTTGCGCAGAATTTCAATCAATACAAATAAAATGTCATTGCTTCTTCGTAATTTTTTGACCAAAAACAACATCGTAATCATGCCTCAGCCACCGTATTCAACAGATTTGCCTCCCTGCAACTTTTTCCTATTCCAAAGATTGAAGATACCCACGAAAGGACGGCGTTTTGTGACGCCGAATCGCTAAGAGAGTTTAAGGACATAACAAAAAGTGCATATCAGAACTGCTTTTAGGATTGAAGAAAACTGGCACAAGTGTACTATATCTGAGAAGACAAAATATTTGATGGGAACTAAATAGAAATTGCTGTATTATTACTTCACTCTATGTATATTATGTAATGGGATGATAACCAGTACTTAGGTATAATGAAAATTCGCCTCATTTTTTGAACAGACAGCGTATAGATCATATATGAGAGAAATCGGTAAAACTCGGTTCATAACCAGTAATGAATTAAAAATTAACCATCGCTCGAAATTTCAGTGTTTTACAACTCTAGTGCAAATTTGTCCACTCTTGTCTTGGTCCTATAGGTAGAGGTTACGTTAATATACAGGGTGTAACTGAATAATTGTAAAACATTTAAGGAGGTGATTCCTCATCGAAAACTTCATTGGAGCATCCCTTGTTAAGATGCAGCCCTTTGAAGGGGGTACATAAAATTTGTATGACAATTTTTTTCACAAGCACTGAAAAAGTTACAAACCTGACGTTTTGTACTACCAAAAAGCCAATAATTTATTTGGTTTACCCCATGGTTGTAAGGGGTGGAAAACGCAACCCCAAAAATTTATTTCCAATGTAACTTTTTGTATTATAATTTGTTTACCATTTAAAAATTTATTTCCGATAGCCTGTTCCATTCNACATTTCATGTACCCCCTTTAAGGGGCTGTATCTTAACAAGGGATGCTCCAATAAAATTTATTTATAGGAAATATCCTATCTTTTTTTCGATGAGGTATCACGTACTAAAATGTTTTACACTTATTTAGTTACACCCTGTATTTCCCGTCAATTGCAATCCATCTGACAAACAAGCAGTTGATGATAAGTGTACCTGTTATGGAAGAATTATCCAGTTAACTCTATAAGGCACAGGGTTCCCAAGTTCAACTCTAAAATCTGTTCACACCATTTTCTCTCTATTTGGTATCATCTGAGTGTTCTGAGTAGGTTATGTTACTAAATCTCTGAGCCACCCAGCATTATGGCTATTCCCAGTACCACGTAACAGCAGGATCAGTCCACCGTCAAATATTTGAATTTTACCAAAAAAAAAACTTCGATCAAAGGGTGGAATTGAACTCCGAACCTTTCGGGCGAAAGTCGAGAACTAAACCAAAACATTTTCTGTTCACATTCTACAACAAGAAAAAATCTTATTTACATATTGACAATACAACCATCCTCCCACATGCGAAAGCGGGGTTGAGGGAAGGAAGGGAATCATGTAAGGGGGATACTGCAGGAGGATGACAGTTTTGCTGACCCTAACAGTATGCCAAAAGAAAACTGCCACCGATTCACTCGATAGTCTTAGCTGAGAATGAATCATTTTATAATGGCTTCACCTCAAATGCAACATTGAACTAAAGGAATACACTGATAGTAAATGAATAATTGTTTACGCTGATGAATGTCAAGGAGTATATTTCGCTATTTTTGTGAATTAATTCACCTATTAATAATTTTATTTCAGAAGGATTATTTTACACACCTGAACACAACCATTATCTTATTCATCGGCACTTTTTATATTGAAAGTACATTTTCCACACCCGAACAAAATACTATCTCTATTAGCATGATCATCATCGTCAAGAGATGACTTGAAGTCATTTCCTTGTTTTTGTGTGGGAAAAGTGTTTCCCATAGATTCGTTTCAACTTTACTTATCAAAATGTTTTATATATTTTGTGTTTTAATTTTTAGCAGTTTCATGTACATATTCATCTCCATTTAAAATATTTGTTCTATTAGTAATTCTACTAATTTCAAAATGCGTCATTGTTTAGTTCGTGTCTATCATTAGTTTTATCTGCATAACAAAATCAATCCCAGTAATCTGACATAAGTCTGTTTGATTTAATTAAATTGAAAACTGAAACGGTAACTCACATTTGAAATATCTCTCTGAAGTTTCAGGACTATTAAATATAGCTGCCATCAGCTCTTGGTGATGGCGTTATTCTACAGGTAAACATTTTGAGTCTTGCCAATCATTTTGCATCCCATTTTGCTAGCCCATCATTTTCCTAAGTTATTTTTCACCTGTTTCTATTAAATTCCTAATAATTAGTTGCTTTATTTCCAAATTTTGCATCTGTTTTTCCATCATTTGGGATAGCGGTTCAAAAATATTCGTATGAAGAAACCTCCTCTATAATTATCCATTTGCACTGCAAATAGATAGTTGATTTTCTGTTTTTTTCTTTACTCAAATTAACTAAAAGAACAATTCATTCAGGTCAGTTAATTTGATTTATAGCCAGTCTTCAAGTATGCCCATTGAATATATGTGAATTTTTCTTTACTATCCTTGTAACTTGAATCTACTTGTTTAATCTGGTTCTTCTGAAGTTCTAGTTGTTTCTGTGCTTCACTACTTCGTTTAATCCTAGATTCCCAAATTATGTTTTGATTTTATAATATCGAATGGAACTTGTAGGTGTACTTGTATAAATGTTAGATGTGTTGTTATATATCAATTTTTGACGTTTATTTTTTGATCCCGAAAGTTTCTTTCTTCCTCATCCTATCTTCTCACTTTCCGATCAATATGCTTGTATACAGTTTAAAGAACTAGGACAGAAGATGAAAGTTTATTCGTAAACTTGGAGAAAATGTACAATTTAGGAAAACCTCATCGATTGTTCGAAAATGAAGTTATCTCAATGACAGTTATACAGCAATGTATTCGAAATCAATGCGTGAAGTTCCTTCAAACATAGAAGTGATTCGATTCGTTATCTGAATTGTTTTACATTCATGAACAACATAGAACCTTTAGACAGGTCAAAAAGTTATCTAAAATAATGAAAAAGTCGGCCGTCCATGTGTGCGTCGAAAAATTATGAAGGATTTTAACTGATATCGATGTACATTGTTTGAGAAAAATGTGAGAGTGTTAAGGTTTGTTTTATTAACTTGTATTGCTTCAATTTCCAGGGTTACATTTTAATGCTTCATTTGTATACTCTCCGTTGTACCCAAAAGAAAGTGTACCGTTTTTCATCGAAAGGAAGAAAACCCGCACTGCTTTTATTTCAAAAATTTTTCATTTCAGAAAAAATACGACGTTTTATCAATAATTTCAATATAATGATATAAAATCACATGGTTTTATGTAAAAGTAATCAACTACAACTGCATTTCGCAAGGATGCGACAATTTAAATCAATTGTTTTTTTTAATTTCAATCGTGATTTGAATCAAATCATTAGTTTCTGTGACAAAAAGTCGCCCAATCAAATAACTGACATAACTCATCAGGAAATTAAAAAAAAAAGGAGATAGTTTATTTATAACTGAGAGTTCACATACATTATGTGAACGTCCAACGTAAATATTCATAAATTAAACTTATGAAAACACAAACAGTTCACAACAACAAAAATTTTATATAGCCTATAATATCTACCTACATAAACGAGTAATAAAAATTAATAGCGAATTCATAAATGATATATGTGCAGTGAACAAAAATATTACTAAGGCTAACCTATAAAAACCTAAACACAAAATATGTATTTTTTTCACAGGAAAAAATTTTCTTGTGGAATATTCCACAAGATTTTTTGTATGTCGTGGAGGAAGGAGGTTTTTACTATAAATCAAGCCAACAAAAATTTCTGGGCAAATAGAAAAAATAATGAAAATATGTTACTTCAAGGTTCATTATTGCCATATTCAAGAAAAAAGTTAGTGCAAGTTATTAAAAATTGAAAAATCTGAATTTATTCGGAAAAACCATATTTTTTTCATTTTTTTATTCAGTATAGAAGTGAATGAGGAATCCGAGGAAGCTAGCGCTGTTAGCGAAACGAGTCTAGACATAAAAAATATTTGTAAAAATTGTTTATTCGTTTTAAAAATATCTGCATTAGATCCAGAAGGTAAAATTGGCTATGATGTAAAAAATCTTTCGTGAGCAACATCAGGTGCATAAACTGATGCTCCTCATAATCACATAACATATTTCAAACATGATTCGACTTGAGCATGATGGACTTTCATTATTCATGATTGAGAGTCCGTTCTCAAGTACATGACAAATTAAGTTTAGTTTTGTGACTATGAAATTGCCAACGGTTTTTTCAGCTGAGATGGTCATCATTAAAGACCCCCAAAAATGTTATAGACTCCAGTATATAAGGTTGGATATAATTTTGTTTCGAATTTACTGCATATTTTTGGACGATTATAAAACCGTATCATATATATTTTCTAACTGTTAAAATACAAAGAGTTTGTGCTACGCCAGGTGGACAGATTACACTAATTTTTGTTACGTAACTCGTGTAATTTCAGTATAATCACTTTTTTTACTGATAATTATCGATGTACTATCGGCATACTTTATGAAGGTTGCACTCTCCGCAATTTTATCCAAATCATTGGTAGAGAGCGGAAACAAAATCGGATTCTTGCAGAAATCCTATATCACGATGGATTATATACAAGTTAACGAATTATGAATGAATCAACCCATTCTAACTCCTAAATATCATGAACATATGAAAATATTGTGTTTGTCGCAGTCAAATGTTCTGCTCAGGTCACAGAAAACAGCAAATAGAAAACAGCAAAACTCAGTTCGTTGATTGAGGCATGCAGAAGTCAGCATGTATGTATACTATGTTCAGGAAATACTAGGAATTTTTATTTTTCCAAGAAAATATTTATTTATTCGCCTACATAAATGTAGCCATGTACGGCGACTATAAAGGCTGGGGCATCGGTACAGTATTGTTTTTGGCCAAAAATTCACGAACAAGCAAAACAGTGTGAACGGGTGAATTATCATAGTACGAAATGTGTCACGCAAATCGTGAACTTGTAGGTAGTCCTCTTCATTGACCGTTTGATCTCGTGGCAAAAATTCATGATGCATCATGCACTATGGCAAAGATCAGCGAGCATACGTTTAGCTGCACTTGTCGAGCCTTTTTTGGTGTTGACGAGCCAGAATGTCTCCACTGGGATGAATGAGCCTGATTTTTGACGTCATGTTCGTAAACATACCTTTAGTCACCTGTTATAAAGGTTGTCGCTCACTTGTCCAGCACAGCACGGCGCTGTCCGTCCCTGATGGCGACGGGTAGTGGCATCGGCCACTTGTCCAGTTACAACCAGCATAATGAAGGTGCTGTTTATTCAATTTCAAGGGAAATAGTGACAAAAAAGAATGTTGTCGGTCCATCCCATTTATCAAAAGAGGACAAATCTGGGAGAGTTTCATCATCTTTTCAACGATCTGAAAGAAGACGAGGAGAAATTTTTCCAGCATTTCCAATCGGCGACCTGGAATCCTTTCCGGTGGCGGACGGTCTTGGCTGTGCCGTGCCGGGCTAAAAGGCGCTGGTCCATTCATTTTCATTGTGCTGTGCCGGACAAGTGGGCCATGAGCTTAACACGTTTTAGTAATACTACTTCATTCAGTGACTCCTGACCAACTTCCTTTCGCTGCTGGTTTTGTTCAACAAATTTGGATCAAATTTTGCTGCCACGCGTTTCATACTCATGACATGAGCTAACTAATACGCCAACATCATCCGCAATTTCTCTTATTGTGATACGGTAATCGTTTCCCGCGGTTTCATCAGTTGTTGATGTGCTGAAACATCCGGGGCATTGGTCATCTTCAACGTCTTCACCATCTTGAAAACGCAAAGCAGACTCACTGAAGGCCTTTGTTAACTTATCAAATACTTCGTTACACTTTATTTCATATTTATGCAAAATTTCATACACATTCTTTGATCTATTTGATCCAACTTTAGCGGCTATCGCAGACAAAGTAGACAATGAATAGAGCTGAAAATTTTATCATACTTCATAAGCTTGTATACCAATATAATAAAACTAATCTGACAATCGGACTCTTCTACCTCGGGGAATTTAAAAATTTCCGTTATTGACAACATCACCCTCCAAATGACTATCATTCAACATTTATACATTATATTTTTTTAAAGAATAAATTGTTATCAAATCTGCAATAATAACCTACGAAGAACAGAGAGCTCAACACCTCCACTTTTCACGTCCCCTTCGAAAATGAAATACTTCCCTACGTGACCGAGATGAAAAATGTAGGATTGTGGTTTGATCCAGAACTTCACTTCACTAAACATGTCAGCTATCTGAACCAAACTTCTTGCAACGTCCTCAGGCAACTGTTCCCAAATCGTGATATGCTGAACACAAACTTGAAACTATGCGACTGATCATGTCAAAAATTTCTTATTTATTGCGACAGTATTTATGGACCTGCTTTGAGATAATCGGAGGCTCTTCGACAGAATAGCCGTCTACGTTTCTCGTTTGGTATCAGGAAATATGACCATATATCCTCAGCCATGCAAGAATCAGGAGAAACTTAGAACACTGCATCTACTCGCCAACACACATAAAGTTTTGATTACTTAATGAAGAAGGTTGAAATATTCTCAACAATTAATAGTTTCACCACACAGAACAGTTCAGTTTTAGTCATCCCCAAACACGAATCTTCAATCTTCACCTGCTGCTTCTCGTATAATGGGCCCTGTGACTTTCGATTTCATACAATTAAAAAGACTCAAGACATGTCCGTTCCCAACCTTGGTAATACAAAAAAGAATTTTCTACAGCGGTAGCATAAACTAATTTTATGATCTTGTCATCACAGTATCACTGTTAACTCAATTTTTTTTGTTATTGTTCAATTACTGCTGTTTCCAGGTTAATTTGAAAAACAGCTTTGCCTGATACTCCACCTATTCACCGTTATACTGAAAGTTATTTTCTTTTTCCCTTTTTGTCTGTTTTAATTGTACTTTTTACGGTGAATAAAGACGTATTAATATTATTATTATCAGTATCAACACTAACTGTTTTTGACACCCACGCTCCAATAAAATGCAAATCGGATTGGAAATTGAACGTTCAAGAGTTCTCACAATGTGGGTACTCATTGAAGATTTAGTAACATGTTACGAAACGATTGACTGTCGATACCTTGTTACGGTGACCTTTTCCGTTCAGATTGGCAGAAATGGGGTCAAGTTTGGGCTTCCTTCGACATTCGCCTAGATAGTTGGGTAAAATTCGGCAATCACCTACTAACATTGGCCGTGGCACTAGTTGCGATAAACTGCGTGTTCGCGCTCTTACGAAATTCGTCTAAAAATTCGAACGTTGGTATTGGATGTTATATAAAGGAGCATAACTTTTTGTTTCGAAATCTAGAGAAATTGGAAAGATATGGCGTGAGAGCTACTGCTCACAAGGCAAATGAGTCATACAAAATTGGTTATACTCAAAATATGTTACAAAACTTATTAATTATTATTATTGATCATAATAATTGATTTAATTGACCAAGTATGGATAATATACACGAATTCAGGTTCTGTAATTAGAATGATGCAATCAGAAGCTGCTCTTCCATTTAACCATGCCCAAAAAGTATCACATATTGAACCTGAATCATCAAATCATGCTAATTCCGACTTAAAAAAAGGAAATATGGTATTAGTATATCACTTTTCCATACCAGAATGATAATAGCACGAGTCAATTTTTGCCATATTGATGAAAACTTAGATTGAAATTGTAACCGTATACAATTATTATGAAACTAACTGTGATAATTCAAAGTCATAGCCAACTACAAAAATTCGTACTGTGGCCCTAGTCTCTAATATTTATTAGGAAAAAATATCCATGGCTATACATATTATAAAATATACTCCAAATTATGTTTTTCATACCATTTAGCTTCACTAAAATAAGTCAATTTTGTTGTCAACGTGTATTCCGTCAACTAGCAACTAGTTGATCAATATCGAACTGCATAGGATGAAAGAAACTTGTTGCCTGCTGCTTTTATCCATGTTTTCTATTCCACATGAAAAACATCGCTTAGTATGTACGGTGGTAACAAGTGGTGTCGTTAGTGAGCCTTTTCATCACAATCTTCGTGTTACTTCAGGGCTAGTAATAGAGTGCCACTAAGATTTAGCCAAAGCCTCGGTAGATAATAACAGTATCATGAGGTGGGTTAAAGGCCACGACAGGAGTAAAGGTAATCGCATTGTCGATTTTTTAGCCAAGGAAGCGGCTGGACTAAACATTTTAGAACCCAGTGGCACCTACGGCTTCGACTTCGACAATTGCGGTATCAGCCAAACATCACACCCATGCTCAATCCTTAAAGAGATGGGATGAAATCAAAAGATGCAACCTTGCCAGGATTACCCTGAGCGACCCTGGGTAGCTGGCGCCGAAGAAATATCTGGCGATGACCAGGAAAAATCTACGCTTAACAGTAGGATTTCTGACTGGCCTCTGTCAATTATATGCAGAATGTGTGATCAGGAAGATGAAACTGTCAAGCATGTCTTATGCGAGTGTCCGTAGTTATCGTCAATAAGAGAGTATGTGTTCGGCTAGTCTTGGCCTACACCTGCCGATATAAAGGAGATGTCTCCCAATGACCTGTCCACCTTCCTGGAAAGGACAGGATGGACGATGACCTAGGAGGACAAATCCTCGGGAGGATGTACAATGGGTCGCATGTGGCCTACACTCACCCTCCCTACTCTACAGATACAGAACTTCAGAATATGGTTCCTTGTAATTCTATTCAGCAGCAAATATGATATGGACCAAAGAGCTGGTGATAGAGCTAATTGAAATGTTAAATACAGCTCTCGCATTGTGGGAGATTAAAATTGCGAAACGAACTACCATCGTTCAAAAGTAAATCTCATATCGAGATGTTGCCAGGGCTTGTGCCAATCGTTAAAAACTGTATCTGCCACCATCTTTTTGGGCATGGTAGCTAAAACAGCACTAGCACCAGCAGCAGTGTTCAGTTCAATTTTTGTTCCAAAACTTAGTTTGGACAGGCAACTGGTTTCTGTTTAGGCGCGCAACAGTGTTGGAAATATGTATAACAGGATACATATTGCTGTGTCAATTTGCCAACATTTATCAACATTTTATAGGCCGGTATGTACCTACTTATTTTCAAAACAATACTATATACATATACTAGCTCCTCTCGAGGAGCTAGTACTCCGAAATCGGTTTGTCGGTGGTCATCCCGACCAAATGAAATTGATTTCATTTGGATTATCATTTGATATCCATATCATCCAAACCATAGTCCACCATCTTTAGGAGTCCACCATATTATACTAAAAGCGGCATCTTTTATTTCGTATTTTTTCAACGAACACTTTCATTTGATGTCCATAGACGAGCATGAATAAAAATAGTCCACCATTTTTTAGAGTCCACCATATTGGATTTAGAGTGACGTCATTTTATGCTTACATGTTCTTTTCAGCAAAGCCTTTCCTTTGATGCCTATATCATGGAGGTTACTCCGGAAATGATAAATCGTAAACGTCCGCCATATTGAATTCAAATGGCGGTGTTTGGGTAATCGTGCATTGTCATGAGAACCAAATGTAGGATGTGGGTCCAACTCATCTTGCAAAATTTGATTACAGAACCGGGACAGATGAAACTGAATGGAATTTTTAAAACAATGTAATATAGAAAACTCACCTTTATCCTAATCTTTTCCTCCATGCACTTTTTCAGTACAGTGTAAACACCTTTTGCTTCTTCCATTCTTGTGAACAGATTTACGGTTCGTTTTTTTGGAACGGTTGATTTAATTGGCACTGAAAGGAAAAATATATTTTGATGTAAAGTACATTGTCTAGTTGTTTTGGAAGGAATTCATATTGTCATTTTGATTTACTCAAAATGATTCACAATGTGCTAAGCACTTGCTCTCCTCAATCAAAATAGTAACTGAGTAATGAGGTGGATGTCATCAAGTGTGCAGCAAAAACAAATTGCCGTTTTCTATTATATATAAACTTGTTTATAGTTATATAAACAGCTCCAGAAAATTCTTGGTTCAGTTTATGAGCAAGCTAATTGTTTTGTTGGGTTGTATTCCGACCGAGTATTTTTTTTGTTCAGTTATCAGCAATAGAACGAAAATTAGAATAAAATAGAATAGAATATTTATTCAACTATGTTATATACAAAAGTACATTTATATCAAGTCAGTTAGATTAGTAAATGAATTGGTAAATTAGTAAATGAATGTATGTACATATATGTTTGCTTTCACTACTCAGATAATTAATATGATTCTTAAACAACTTGATCTACTGACGAGACGGTTTCAAATCTCTTTTATCCTTTCCCGAAAATAATTTTGCCCAAGCTCCTCAGAATATTACGAAGATGTTATATAGAATGTTATATAGAAGTATATAAAACATCACTATAATTGTTCTAACTTGATAATCATGAATCCCATTGTGGTATCTCTTCCAGATGGCAATACGGCGTATCTACCAACTCGGTCAGCCTGGCTATTATTCAATAAATCCTCTCAATCACATGTTTCGATCAACAGGAAGGCTGCCATTAAGTGGGCGAAAAAAATTAATAATCATACAGAACTACATCATGTATCATGCACTCTAATTGTTTCTCTAGTACCGCTTCAATGAACTTTACGATGCACAGTAGTTATCAATGGGATAAACTTGCATACGGTCTTTCATCTTGTCGCCGTTTTGCATTTAATACCACCTTTCCACCGTAATGGTTATAACTCCAATATACGAAGCTAGACCACCATTATGGTTAATTCATGAATATTTGACCATCATAAATACTTGGTTGCAATTGCTGAACTCTCAACTACTTGTACTATTAATAATCGATGATGTTTGCAATAATGTGGTCACCCTATCACTGAAATTGGTTTTCGACGGGCAATTCAATTTGAAAAAATGGGAGCTCCAAGGCTCCCTAATTTGTGGAATGTCAGGTTAACAGAATCACTAAGGAACCTCGAAGCGATTAGTAGTTCTAACTCTCTTCATAATGCTGACGTACCTCACCCTAGAAGGAATCAAGCGGACCAAGTCACTCAAACATTTTCCAAAAAAGTTCAATTGAAAAAATCTTTCAATGTCCCAGATTATGAAGAATTTGATGACAGTTGAGGAAAATAGGAGCAGCCTTCAATTATGACATTCTGATAAAGACAAACCATGATTAAACAAAAGTTGCTCTTCTAAAGGAGCATGATCTTCATTGTGCGTCATCTGCATTATCTGCAAACAATGTGAATGGTCCAGAAATATTGATACTCACTATATCATTAATGAATAGAAGGACCCCTGACAGACATCACGCATAATTGCTTCAGTTCCAGATGGATTTCCACCCACTGCGACTCTTTGATTTCTTTCCACTGTGACTCTTTAATTTTAACCTGCATGATATGACCCCAACCTATTAGGAGCTGTACCTCGAAATCCATAGTGACAGAGCTTTCATTCAGTGAAAAGTCTTGAAAAGGACAACAAACATTGATGCAGCTTTCTCCATATCAATCATGATTCCATAATTCTCTTCGAAAATGACATCAGTGGTGGTTTCGTTAATCGAAAACCAAATTATTCAGCAGTTAAAAATGTTTATCTCTTCAAAAAACTGGCCAATCTAAGTTTTACCAATTTCTCATTTAGTTTTGACAGTGTTGATAGAATTGAGACAAGTTTGAAGGTATTTCAATTGTCGGTACCTCTAGTACGAAGGGTGGTCTAGTCAAAGCTGTCGCAGAAGTGATTGGGAGATTCATTGGATAGATAGGTGAATATGTTTTCTCTATAAAGAATCAAATCCAAAATTTTGATTCCAGATTCATTGGTAATGCACAACAAGACGTTTTATTGCCAAAAAGCGCAAGAGATTCGAATTAAATGTGAGATTACTGATCGGTTACCTTCTATCCCTTCTGGGATTTGTCTCATCCGATACCACAAAAAAATGCTTGGATCTCTTCACAAGAGAAAAAACTGGATGGAGACAAAAAAACCAACGTATTTGAAATGCAAAGAAATACATATCAATACGCAAGTTTCTTCAAATTTTGCATTTGAAGATAATTCCTCCAATTGACAGATTTAGAGGGGCATTGAAAGTTACTGTCGATTTTCCTCTGGAAATTTTAAATATGAGCAGTTAGGCAGCACAGAGTCTGAACATTTTCGTTTTTAATCTCTATGTACCTGTATGTACCAACCACGGCAATGTAATTAATTACGGGTCTGACCCCTCTGGATGTGTACGTTAAAGAGGTTGCGTTAATGGCCATGGTACGATTGCACACGACTGGTGTAAACCTCGAAGTAGGAATGGGTCAATTGAGGCTGCGCCTATAGCGAGAANAATTCTGAATACAAATATAAATATGTGCCTAAATTCTTGTAAAATATTTTCACCTTAGTAAACACTTATTAACATTCATTTATAAATGAGACCAGGTTATTTGTTTTTGGCTGCAAGTTTGAGACATATTATCTGGTAAATATCGAATTACCCATTGTTCTAAACTATCTGAGCGTATGGTTGTTTTTACGAACTGTCGTATTTCGTATTTCAAAGTTGTCAAAAAATCTCGCCCGAAACTTCGAAGTACACCTGTTCTGAAAAACGACGAAACGACAAAGACTTCTCTTCGAATCATCACCTTCTCTCTTATGCAATACAATTTTTATTTGTATTATTTTTAGATAGCACGTTTTCGTTGAACATAACAAAGCCGAATTCCATCGGTCAAACTTTCTATTTTTGTTGTCGGCCATTCAACGCTAACCGACGCGGCAGTAAGAGTGAACATCTGTTAAATCTGTTTGATTTTCTCGAAACAATCACTGCATGTTATGTCAACATCCTCTGTACACCAGCCGTTGCGAGCATAATCCGATATAATATTTAATTATAAATCGGATGAATTACAGAGCACGTAACAGTGTTGCCAGATCATGATAAACTTTTTCTCAGTAGTAGAATCACATGAAATGGACTTGGTAGTGGAAAAATATTCAAAAAGCGGGAACTTCTAATAAAGGTTCTTCCAACAGGGATTTCCGAACTTTGACAATTGATAACTATCAGCTTCACATAAATCAACTAGAAGCCTTACAGAGGCGCTTCCTAAAATATATGTCTTTCAAACTTGAAGGCACGTATCATACTGTATCATACTGTAGAAATACCCTATTATGAATTGCTTATTACTCACAATTTTTGTAGTCCCGAGGTAAGGCGTAAATATTATTCATTTCTTTTTTTATTCAAGGTCATGAACAATGTGTATGCCATTTTAATAACAAGTGAATTATTAAAGTAACAAATTAAGAACAGAACAACAACACACAATTAGTATTAATTCAATTTCGTCATGCCAATTTAATTGTCACTATCGCTAATAGCGACCTACTAGATAGATTAGTTTCGTATTTTCGAATTTATGACGATGTATCTCTGTAGTTTTTCGTAAAATAATTTTTTGCTGCGAACTGGTTTATTTTGGGTAAAACACCCAGGAGACATTTTTTGTTTAGAATGAAACAGGCTATCGGAAATACATTTTTAAACGGTAAACAAAAAATAATAAGGCAACAAGTTACATTGGAAATAAATTTTAGGGGTTGCGTTTTCCACCCCTTACAACCATGGGGTAAACCAAATAAATTTCTGGCTGAGTATCTTTTTGGTGGTACAAAACGTCAGGTTAATTTCAATATTGTAACTTTTTTAATGCTTGTGAAAAAAATTGTTATACACATTTCATGTACCCCCTTTAAGGGGCTGTATCTTAACAAGGGATGCTCCAATAAAATTTATTTATAGGAAATATCCTATCTTTTTTTCGATGAGGTATCACGTACTAAAATGTTTTACACTTATTTAGTTACACCCTGTATTTCCCGTCAATTGCAATCCATCTGACATCATTGACATCATGCAATCATTTGATGATAAGTGTACCTGTTATGGATGAATTATCCAGTTAACTCTATAAGGCACAGGGTTCCCAAGTTCAAACCTAAAATCTGTTCACACTATTTTCTCTCTATTTGGTATCATCGTTCCAGAAATGAGCATTTGTCTCGTGTTCTGAGTAGGTTATGTTACTAAATCTCTGAGCCACCCAGCATTATGGCTATTCCCAGTACCATTAGCCACGTAACAGCAGGATCAGTCCACCGTCAAATAGGTGAATTTTACCAAAAAAAAATCGATCAAAGGCTGGACAATACAACCATCCTCTCACATGCGAAAGCGGGGTAGATGGAAGGAGGGAGTCAGGTAAGGGGGATACTGCAGGAGGATGACAGTTTTGCTGGCTCTAACAGTATGACAAAAGAGAACTGCCACCGATTCACCCCGATGGTCTTAATTGAGAATAAATAATTTTAAAATGGCTTCACCTCTACTCAAATGCAACATTGAAATAAAGGAATACACTGACAGTAAATTAATAATTGTTTACGCTGATGAATGTCACGGAGTATATTTCGGTATTTTTGTAAATTAATTCACCTATTAATAATAATAT
>NW_019292050.1:0-60851 GCF_000500325.1 Leptinotarsa decemlineata
AATCAAATGCTTAAAAACACTTTAAATATTGATGGTGGCATGAGGTGTTTGTACTATGAGTCAGAAACATGTTTGCAAACTCTTCACAGAAGGTCGAGAAAATGTGAATGACGACGCTCGCCCTGGTCGGCCCAGCATATCAACAACTGATGAAAATTCTGAGAAAATGAGAAAAATTCTTATGGAGAATAAACGAATAGCTATTAGCGAAGTTGTTGAGGATGTCGTCATAACGGTTGGCTTATGCAATGCAATTTTTTCGAAAATTTTTGGCATAAAACGTGTGGCAGCAAAGTTCGAAATAGTTAAATTTTGACCATGCATGAGCATCGCTCAGGAATTATTGAATGACGTTAACAGCGATCTAAATTTGCTTCAAAGGGTCATAACTGGTGAAGAATCATGGGTAAACGGTTATGATATCGAAACCAAAGTCCAATTTTCCCAATGAAAGAACTCAGGAGTAGTTCAGTAGTGCATCACGAGTTCTTGCCACATAGTCGTAAGGTCACTAAGGATTGTTATCTTATGCGCCGCTTGCGAAAAACAATACGAGTGAAACGTTTGGTATTGTGGAAAAAACAATTCATGGCTTTTGAATCAATGTAATGCACCTGCTCACTCGTCATTACTTGTTTGTGATTTTTTGGTTAAAAACAACACCGGAATCATGCCCCAGCCATTTTATTCACCAGATTTGCTCCCACGTGACTTTTTTTATTCCCAAGATTGTAGAGACCCATGAAAGAACGGCGGTTTGTGACGAATCGCTGAGAGAGCTTTAGAACATACTAAAACGTGCATATCAGAACTGCTACGGGGATTAGAAAAAACGCTTGCCCAACTGTAGTATACCTGACTGGGACTTCTTGGCAGGGAGCAAAATATAAATTGATGTATAGGGAAATATTGTTTGGAAAAAATGAAAATACACTTTATTTTTGGAACAGATTAGTATTTTCTATGAGTCTGTATTCTTCCGAAACGATGGACAGCATCATAATGACGATTCCATAATTTTTATTGTTGTGGCTACAAGTCCTAACTTCCGGCGTTGTATAAACATAACATAACCTGAATCATATGCATGCCTCAAAAAGTATTTACAATCAACATTATGAGAATATCCAGTTTTCACTTTATTCATATCATACACAATCTTGCAATGCGAACAACCATGTATATTGTAATTGAATAGAACTGCCCGATATTTGATGAAACTCCATAATGAAACTCATTAATACAGTTTATTGTATGATTTTTACTATAAAGGGTTTTACAAAAACCGCGACACGTGTTTCGCTATGCAATAGCCTTCTCAAGCGTTAATGATAAGTTACTCTATATAAATTCATTAACCATATGAATAAATTAAATTTCCGAACATACCGTAGTTATATTTGACTAAACAGATCTAATAATGGCGAATTATCCGAATCAGTTTGATCGTTCATGAGATATTGAGAGTTTTCTGATTTGTTTTTTCCATATTTTAAACTTTTCTTCTGGAAATGGAGGGACTCGAATTCATGATTGAACTCATGTACCTCTGTGATTGAATGAGAGGAATATGTGGAGATTTTTTTGCCATTCTGGAAACTATTTCTGTGTTCCTTCATGCGGGCTTTGAACGTTTTTCAAGTTTGACCTGTATGAAACATTAGACATGACCCACATGATAATTTATACACTCCAGATTTTTCTGAAACTGGACTTATTGGGCATGTCTAAGTTGTTGTTTACAACTGTATTTTGCAGAAAATTTGAAAAATTTGTAGTGGCCAACCCCAACCCTTCTCTGGCCAACCTGCTACGAATATTTCAAATTTTTTGTAGATTCATTCATCAGAAAGTAGGTAAACAAGTAAGTAATAGGTTGATGCATAAAATAGTTGTATTTCAGAAGTTACTTATCACTAACGCTTGGGAAAACTATTTTATAAAGAAACACGTGTCGCAGATTTTGTAAAACCCTTTATAGTGAACTTTGAATCTACAATCCATCTATCACAGATCTGTTTTTAAAAAATCTGTTTTTCCGTTAATCAGCCCCGATACGAACGACAACTCTCAGAAGTTGAGGAACTTGTGCGAGCTAAGGACTAACGAGGTCTTACCTTTTAACGTGTGATTCCTAACACGGTTGCAGAATCATCCCAGCTTCTACCAGATAAATTTTCTCGAGAAAAATATCTGGTCGAGGCAGGAATCGAACCCACGGTCTTCCGATTGTGAGTCGGGCGCACTACCAACGCGGCCAATTCCAAATTGGATGATACCATTTCTCAGACGTATTGGTGAAGAGGACCGACACTAAATGGGAAACATCTGTATATCGAAAACTCATTCACACAGGACAGTATCTGAACCAGAAATCCAACCACTATCAATCGACTGAGAAAGGAATCATCAAGACTCTACTAGACCGTGCTTTCTAGCTTTGTAATACCAAGGAAGGTTTCGAAAAAGAAATAGGCATCATCAAAAATGACTTTCAACGGAATGGTTACTCCAGAGTGATGGTAGAACAGGCCTTAGCTAGAAGACAGCAAGAACTCCACAAGGAAGAGAAGCCACCACAACCAGTTATTGTACTTCCCTACACCAGAGGATTATCGGAAAAGATAGGAAGGATTAGGTCCAAGTATAACATCAGGACCTGCTTCAGATCTGGGAACACTATCCGTAGCAGCCTCACAAAAACCAGGCAACCAAACGCGGACTGTGATTCCAAGAATTGGTTTACCGGATACCCTGCGAGTGCGGAGAATCATACATAGGTGACTTGAAAGTTCGCATTGCTGAGCACAAGAAACACACACAGTGAGGAGAAACCAGCAAATCCGGAATAGCAGAGCATGTTGAGACTCATCAACATAATATCAAGTGGGCTAAAGCTGAAATCATCCACAAAGAGGAACACTGGTTTAGGAGACAATTCAAGCAAGCCGCGTATATGTTGTCCAACAACGCATTTAGTCAAGCTAGCGTAGAGATACGTAACATATGGAAACCGCTTATCAAGCGAAAAACGACCAACTCCCGCCAAACGGTCATCTCCCGCTAAAACCAATGAAGTGGAAAGAGGAATGAGGGGATAGGTGAAAGGTGAAAGCACCCGAATGACCTATAAATAGTCAGATCTCGGAGGAATAAGTCCAATTATCACCCGAAGACGATTGTAGATACTAACAATCGAAACGTCGTGTCGTAACTTGGTTTGGAATCTTTCAATTTCTATCAATTTCAATCAATCAATATTTATTTTCATTATTCGACATGGCTTACATGTATTTGAATTTTCAATTGACAGGTAAATTAGTACATTAAAATTAATGTTTCAATGAACATTTCCATCATAAAAAAGATATATATGATGCTCCATTAACAAACGTCCTCGAAACGATGATTCATAAATCACTTCTATGATCATCTCATTATGTAATTGTTCAGGACTATTCTGGTCTATCTGTAGAAGTCTTACAAATAGCTTACAGAAACCATATTTATCAGGGGTTCAAGATGAAACTATTTTTCAATTTCATATCCAAAATCATGAATACTCGAAAAACTGTAAATCTAATGATTCTCTTATCAAAAGTAGGCTCACCTTTATTAAGAATATCATATTTTCAATTCCACGAAAAATTTATTGGCTCAATATACGATTTCGGCACTGATGTCATGTGGTTAATGGTTGACCAATAAAGTTTTTTTCTGGATGAAGAATTTTGGCTGAGAAAAAATTCAGATCAGGTTCTGCAAATTTTAACAATCAGTTTTTTAATTTCCATGGAAAATATAGACAGCAATATCACTTCAAAACGTTTTACAGATTAACATATGTGTTAGATAATGATAGAGTTATAGCATAATTTCTACGGAATAATTCATTCTTTAATATACCTACTCATTAATTTGCATGTATCAACATCACGTCAAGATTGATGATTGAGTGGGCCGTTGCCAAGTCAGGCCTCAACTGTTTACAAACTTGTTGCTCTGTGATATACTTCTCATGATATTATATCAATCAATCAGCGTCATAACTTGAACTACTGAAAAATTGGAAGATTGAACTATATGGTAATTTGAAATTGAATGGGCACTCGGAAGTATATCAGTGATGGATGAAACTACATGTTCTAATAATATTCTTTTGTTAGAACCTGAAAAGAATGAATCACTTTTCTTTTGCATATTCTGAGAGAGACAAAGAAGACAAACCTGGTTCCTGGCTTGAAAAATGGCAAATGAAACTTTCAATGTTTTTTTACAACTTTTATTTGTAACTTATGTTACTGCAGTTCCTTACGGACATTTTCAAACAATTACACTAAACTGAAAATATTAGCCCTTATATATCTACTGTTGATAGTAATAGAGATCCTTTACTCGATTGAGTACCAGAAATTTGTTTACCTGTGACAATGTGGATTCTCTGAATTGTTCAAACCATTCCAAGGAATGGTTTGAAAACGTCGAATCATTTTTACCCAGTCTATAGAAAGAAGTTAATATTCTTGGAACTATTTTAGATGAGAATCTCACCCGGAGAAGTCACAATTATATGTACCTATACCTTTGTATATGCAAATATTGATTTTTACTTGAGCTTATTTTTCATTACTTTATTCATAAGTGACATACTGTTCTTTGTTTTACCTACCATATATACGCTATGTATCACAAATGGTATGCTGCACACGAGAGGACCTTCAGGTGAAAATGATTCAACGTTTTCGAACCACTCCTTGGAATGCAACCAAAATTTCCAGAATCTAAACGATACGGAAATTTTGCACCATGCAAACAAAGGTTGGAAACTCAATTACTCGAAATCCTTGGAAATTGCATTGCGGATGGAGCCTGCTTATAGATCAAATCTTGGAGCGACTCGAATCTCCTTTCATTTAATATAAGAAAAAGATATATAGTAACTTTCAAATGTACTATAAAAGACATAAATAAAATAAATGTGCATAGGTGCACATTTATTTTATTTATTTTACATGCTTGTGTGTGTATATTATGATTTGATTTGATATAGTTTACTCACCAGTTTTCAAATTAGACGTGAACAAATTTCAGGTACTCAATTGAGTTAAGGACCTTCATTATTAGCACCAGTAGACTCATGAGGGCTAACATTATGATATTTTTCAAATATACAGACGCATGTTTCAATAATATATAAACTTGAGACATGTGAAATTGTATAAAAAGTGAAAATATCTCCACGTGAATGATCGTGAGAAACTCCTGTCATTAGTTTCAGAAATGTTTTGTGGCTATCCCGTGTATGGATAGCATTACCCCACAGATCTACTTGATAGATGGAAATTTCAACGGATCTTTTTCTAATCCATCTTTCAACAGAACTGAAATATAATGCTACCTAATTTCGACACTGACTGGTCACAATTATATTTCCAATTGGGAAATACATCAACAGATACACCCTATAATTTTACAATTTCAGCAGTACTGATCCTCCGCTCATTATCAGATATGGTAAAATGAAGGTCGATTTCCTGCTATTAATTTCACATTCGTGTTAGAAACAGTATCAGTCAATATGGTTCTGAAAACGTATTGAGATATTTAACAGATTTAACGGATTTTGAACTATACAAACTTTTGACTTAGGCAGTCTACAAGTGACTCTATCTTCAAAACTCAAAGTTACATTAGAAAACTTTTTCTGTTTATAGTTCATTTCGGAGTTGAAATAATAGAAAAATAAATTGTGAGAATAGTCAACACCAACATTTGATTTAAACATGAATATGCGTGTGGCGGTCATTGATGTATCAGGTCATTATTGTAGAAGTGTAGAAAGGGATGATATTTGTAAATGTTCGTTTGAAGAATGTCTTGTCCATGGATTCAGTATCTGAGTAATGAAAGCATATGATGGTCCGAAATAACAATAAATATAGTTTAAAAAACTGAAAAAACATGCTTTAAAAGAACATCGAACTGAAAAGTAAAAAATATTTTTTTTAATAAGTTAAGCATGAAGCGCCCACGCTTTTTTCACAATAATACTAGTATTTTTCGTTCGTTATTGTTTCAAGCTTATTTGAAAAAAATATTTTTAACTTTTAAGTTAAATGTTCTTTAAAAGCGTGTTTTTTAGTTTTTTCAACTATATTTATTTTTCATTTTTCAGTCTCGTATGCTGTGAAAACATGTTCTTTATTCTTTTTAAACTATATTTATTTCATCTGAACTTTGGGATCAATCAGCCGTATATTGTTTGGAAAAAAAAATTGATATTTTCCGATTCCGGAGAGGGAGCCTGCAAATCAGCTAACAAGCCCAAGGTAGCAGGCGCGCAAAGGAGGGTTACAAATAAGGCAGCAGGCGCGCGTGTTAATGAAAAAAAAGAAGTTTTTTCCAATTAAGAAATACATGTAAATTTGTCAAATACAGATCCCAAGCTTACAAACAAACAAACATACATACATACAGGTGAAGCTAATAAAAGCATGGCGATTAATTAATAAAGATAACAATGTCATCGCTAATGTGTATTTTCAGACGAGGCAATGTTTTTTGAACGAGCATGTTGATCAGGAAAACTTCTGTAATTTGCCAGATGAAAATTTTCCCTGGATGCAAAAATATCCTCTGCCATACCCAAAAAAATCAATTGTGGACTGGTATTGTGCAAAATATAATTGTAAGTGTAAGAGTATAATTTTATGAAAATTTGATAGAAGGAGAATTGTATCTGAAATTATCAAGTACATTCATTTCTAGTTTCAGGCAGCGTTCCTTTGCAACTAGAAAAAGTTTTTGAATAGATCATCTGATTTCAGTCTGTCATACTGTTTTCGTTTCGCCACCTTAACATAAGTCGATCAATTCCGTCACCATAAAAAATTGTGAGACGTCACAGGACGCTTGGCAGATGTCAAACATCAAAATTATGTTGTACAAGTGACATGCATAAAAACAGATTAAGACTGGGATTGATATGAAAAAAAAATATTTTTTAAAAATGATAATTGTTTACGCAATAAACATTAATTTTCATCAAATATAAAAATCAAAATTTCAAATTGAAATTTTTATTCGGTACTTTGATGAGCTGTCACGAATGATAGGAAGCGTTGTTGAGAACTATTACACTATTCGCATCCAAATTTGAGATCAATGTGTTTTCAAACCATTCCTCAAAAATATAAGCTTTCATGTTCTTATGATAGTTAACATTGCAGTTCTTAAGTTTTTTCCACATAATTTCAAAGAATTTGGAATCCATCCTTTACTTTCTCCGCAATGCACAATGATTAGTCGCGATCCTTTGTTTGCAGTCATGTTAGGCATACACATTCTCGAACCATCAGTCCACCCTTTCGTAACTGTGTCGTGAGTGTCATACTGAGTTTCGTCCAAATAGAAAATTTGCCGTTGTTCTGGTCTATTTTTAGTTATTTGTTTTATTTATTTCTTACGCAATTCTACGTTTCTTCTGCTTTCCATAACTGCTTGACGTTTGTTAATTATTTTAATTTTTAATCCTAGTTTCTTTATCCAATTCTGAAGAGTTTTGTCACAGCAGCTCACGTTGTGGCCGGAAGTATTCAATTTCTTCCTTATGATTTCAATTGTAGGAATCTCATTGCTTTCGTAACAGTCGTATATTGTTTTTTTAATGATTTTATTGAATAAACATCTAAGGGTTTTGGTGATCCCGCATCAAATCGCGTCTTGCGTTCATAAGGTTTGTTTTAGACTATTTTACGTACAGTAGAGAAAGGAATTTCGGTCAAATCTGATGTTGCTTATTATTGGTTTTTTTCCTCGAAACCAAACTCGATATGTAGATTGTTATATACATTGAAACATACTCTCGGTATGTCAATAATCAAATGCATCCGAATCTTTTTAACTGGTATCTCTTTTTCGCATTGTTCACCAGCGCTATTGGAATCACTACACAGGAAAAAGGCTGCGTTGTTATCACACTCGTTATTACTATTAGTACTTGTCCAAGGACGCCACATTTTAAACAAATAACAAAAATTTCAAGTAATTATAACTACACCAATATCGAATTTCAACACTCAAATCGCGATCAGTTCCTGAACTGAAAATTGACAACACGACTCTTCTAACCATCCTCACATTCTATTGGTGACAGTAACATGACTTCAAATTCAATTTTATGACTCTTCATCCAATTATAAAACTCGGTTAGTAAAAATTATCCAATACGAACCGCCAATTCTTCAGTCCACGTGTACTAATTTGTAGCGGCATTATTTCTTTCTATTGGTTTTTTTGGCCTTTTACTTCGCCGATAGCTTTAAGAATTACTATATCGGTTACTTCGACTATACCTAATATGAAATCATATTACTTTTTCTGACCTATTGAAAAGCGTAACGAAATACATGGTGTTTCTTTTGAAAATACAAAACTTTGATATATCACATTTTTTGAGCTTGAGTCGAAAATAGTTTCCTTCTGCATTCTTAATGAATATGATGAAATGGAAAAATTCCCGAAAAAATTAATGGTTTGGTTTACAGGGACCGTGTCGTATCTGGTGCTCCATCCTGTTTAATCAACTTACTGATGACTTGATAGTATATACCAGTGTGTTTTTGCCTTCTTTGCAGGAGACTGCTCACTTTCATCTTTGAAATTATCATTGTCAGACATATTTAATTTTCAAATATTCAAAATAATAATTTATTTAATAAAACACAGTGTATGTATACTGTAGTACACTGTATACACTATAGGTATCCGAGCTCAATGTGGCGAGAGAGATAGCGTTACGCCGAACCACTGGGAATTGTATGTGTAATATAGCGTGGCGACGTGTCGCCAGGCCAGCAATCGGTTTTACGTGCGGCTATATATGTTTCACATAAAAAATGAAGTCGACAAAAGCCATACTCACCTGCTCCTGATTGGCGAAAGTGCTACCATCAGGGGAGTATGGTGAGTGAGGCGGAATTTCGACGCCCAATTCATTGTTATCGTAGAGGATCCAATTTACATCATAAGTGAGGATCCAATCCAAAAAGGATCGTTTTGTTTACGTTTCGTTCATTATTCAAGTTTTTCTAATTTTGTTGTTTTGACATGTATGATGTTGTTGAATCAACTATATTCAAGCGAGTTCTAGAGCACTCAACTTATCATATTATTTCCATATATGTTCAATAAAATATCCAAACAGGATTTATGATCTTGAGTTTGAAATTGTGAAATTGGTTCTATTTGAGATCCTCGATGAGAGCTGTTGGTATCTCAACTGTGTATGAGCTCATAAATTCCGAAGTCATAAATTTGTCAGCGTGTGTAGCTGAGCTAATAATTTGTTTGTGCTTCCTGAGTACACACCTACATTCAGTATCGCCAGTGTTTATCTGATATATATATTTGATATTCTCCGCGAATCTAAATATAATTTGTGGAAACCAACATGTGTATTCGACCAAAAAATTAATGATGAAGTCATTAATTATCCCTATCGCACCTTTATAATTCATAGAAATAATATGATAGGTGACAAAATTATAATAAATAATACATTTTGTATTCGTTTACATCATTTCTTGAGATATTGGTCGTGATATATTTTTCATAATATCAGATCTGGGTAACGAATTAGTCATCTTATCTCATTCCAACTGTTATCTTTTATGTATGCTGTAGATAATCTCAAACCTAATTCAGTCGAGAACATTCCTAATGAACAATTTTTCGGGTCAACGCTGCTTGCTAATTGGATTCTGAATATCAAAGAGGTAATTACAAAAACTCATTCAACCATAACATTCTTGACGCGTAACTTTTTGAGTAACAACTGATTCACACCCACTTTTGTGGCTACAATTTTTCATTTTCATTTGAAAATTATCAATAATTTTTGGTCAAACAGAATCCAGAATAGTTGTATCTGTAACAAATTTAAATATTCTGTTTCGAAGTGTCAAATATGAAACGCTTCGAGAAATCAATTAAGTATTTTAGGAGCAAACCTATTTGTATCTTCTGAATGTGAGAGGAATCATAGTATGTATGGGACAACGTAGGACGATACAAGCATTTGATTGTCTGATGTTTGGAGATATAATCATGACCACCATGCACTGAAAAAAAATTGGTTCAAAATTACACAGGAAACACCAAATTACCAGAAATTTCCAGTTTTATTCTGATTTTCAGAGAGGAAAAAAAATTTTTTCCAAAGACAAAACACAAGCATTACAGAAAACCCTTAAGGCGCTCTAAGAGCGGTGCCTGTGCGAAAGTAGTGATTTACATTGGATTTGAATCGTTGGAGATTGAATCCATTTGAAAAAACGGTCTTAGGAACTTCAATCTACATGATTCCAGTTCTCCAAATGAAAGAGTTCTTCAACAGTGGAGTTCGAGGTGTATTGACTGTGCAGCCACAGTCCGTCGCGAATTTCTGGTATATACCGCTCTTGGTGGAATCGAATGTGCCAAGTCAATTGAACACTTCCCGTGAAATTATCTATAAAAGAGAGACAAGTCCCCAACTTTTTTTCGATGTTCTAAATTATGCAAGTGACATTCGCGTATCCAATCAGGTGGTCGGCTCTTTTCTGGATGGAATCCAGCAGCTTCAGGGTATACTTAGGGGCAGAGCTCCATATATGAGAACATTACTCCAAAGAAGGTCTCATCTGAGATTTATAAACCCAGATAGCACAGGACGTTTTAAAGACGTCAATTACATGTCCATTTATCGTCTGAATGTCCAGCACCAAGCCTGGACGTTTTAAGTATGTCCAGTTTAGTAAATCCTCGGGACGTCCAGAAATATATGTCCATTCTAGGTACTTTATTATATTTCCATTGGATTCACGTTCGCATTTTATTATTTCATGAGAAACATTAAAAAATCAGGATATATTATAATGACATGATTATAAAAGACGGAGTATATATATGTTCATTACACAAAAAACGTTTCATTTAGCAAGACGTTGTTATAACATGATCAAATCATGAATAAGCAGTAAAACATTTGAAGGTGATGCCAAATGTGTGTGAAGTTATCCAACATATAGGTATCAAGGTCATATAGGTCATATCAAAGAAGTATTTCAAACATTGATATCTCGAGAATGGAGTTTAAGGAATTATATTATGTGATTTTCAATTTCCAAATTGATACATAAAACACGAAGTCATACGTAACATGTGCGCACGCGCAAGACTGATTTCAAATTGTGGAGTTTTGGACTTTAGTTGATAACTCATTGGGGCAGGTTGTATAATGCAATTTTACGAACTATACGAACTACTGAACTGTGTTGGTTCAGTTGCCAAGGAACTATGAATTAGGGTTGGCCAATAATTAACGCATTTCTAACTCAATTTGCATGCGACCGATTAAAATGACAATTTTAAACTTCCCGCCTTCACTGTCTTATATTTATTCATTGGAATATGTCGAAGAAAACATTTGTCAGTATTAGGCAGTGTTGTGGGGCATAAATGATAACACATAATCGATATAAATTTCACGTCACGTAGTTATATAGAAATCCGAGCAATCATTGTTAAATTAAATAATTCATTTTCGTTTCTGATCAGGATAATTCGTTTCCTCTACACACTAGCGTTCTTATTTTATGAATTCCATACCTTTTTTATTTCTTCCTTATCATTTTCCCCAGGCACACTATTAGTAATTTCCTAACTGAACCAGAGTTCATTACTTTCATTGGCATTCTAAGTCGCATTCTCTCTTTATTTTACTTTAAATTTGACGTATCTCTATGCACATATCCTCAACTATGGAATTCGTAAAAAAGTATTTCTAAATATACACGCAGTAGTCGGAACGAACTTCTGCGGCTCAAAAAGGATAATAAATCTCATGAACACAATAAAAAAAAATTGACGTGAAATATTGTTTATTTCAAACTCATTCTCTGCTGACTTGTCCTGTCGAAGCTTTTTTAAAATTAACGATTCTACGAAAACCAAAAATAACATTTTTCTCATTATATCATTATATATTATTTGAATCATTCCCAGTCAGAAATTACTAGGATGAATGAAGAAACTGTTAGGTTTTTTATATATTTGAAATGATTAGTGAACTATTACACGATGATTCTCAATTTCACTAAACTAAAGATGATTTAAAATAAAATTTAATTGAATAATGTTATTGATTCCTCACTGTATTCAGATGTTTTCTACATAAATAAAAATTGAAACTCAATATGATCTGATCTATCTGATCTTCATAAAAAATATGATAATTTGATGTTGTTTTTCCCATCTTTACACTTGGCTGCACCGCGCTGATGAGGCCAATAGCCAGAAACACGTGTCCGCGGTTTGCCCCCCTTTTTTGAGTGTTGTGTCCACAAATTGTTTAATAATAAACCGGTCAACATTTGCATGTTTTCCAAAGTGTACTACTATTGCATTAGTCAAGCCCTGGTCTCTCGAGATAACATATATTATGAATTATGTGATTTCGTCATATTATTTGATATCCATATTGAGGGGGTTGTTAAAAAATATGTAATCCGTCATTTTGTAACTGCGGCCACTTTGAATTTGTTTTTTTTCAAATTGTACTACTATTCTACATTAGCCCTCAGTTGATACCCATATTGGGGTACTTGTGAAAATTATGTATTCTGCCATTTTGTAGCTGAGGCCATCTTGGTTTTACAAAGATACATAATTTATCAAATCATATTTTCATCAAAACTAAATGTGTGTACCAAATTACAGATCAGTCTGTCAACAGGAGGGTACTAAATTACTAAATTTGGCCCAAACAAATAAATAAACAATCAATGATCAAAATAAAACTGTTTGAAAATGAAAATTTGATGAAATTATAAATATTTCTCCAATCAAAATTGAAACGGGAGTATATTTCTATATTTTTCAGTGTCAGTCATAAAATTTGAAAGAAGCGCAATATGCGTTCGAATCATATCCATTGGAAATATTCTTGTTATATACCTTCATCAAAAGTCAAAGACCAACATTTCAAATTCTCTTGTCAAATACTTTCTAAACCAGAACGGAAGTATCATCATCAGGAGATGACTGAAATTTTCAAACTCATAACTTTCAGTCATCATCTAATAATTCTAATTTGCTCAGTGAAACACGCGCAGATGATCAATACAGTTGTTCTGTTTTTTTGTTGTGGAAGAAGTATGTATTGCTAATAGATCCATTTCACTAGATCTACCTATCAGGTCTAATTTTTATATCGACTTCATACCAAATTTCTATAATAATGACATTTTAGCCGTGTCTATGAAAAAAGGAATCTTTCAAATGGAATTACAAATATTTATTTCTTCGTTATATCCCACAGAGTAATAATTGTCTGCCAAAAATGAATATAATTTTACTATTACTACGACAGACATTAGATTATATGAAATAAGTACTTCTCAAAATGATAGGAAGTTGTTTAAGCCAAATTACTAGTGTAAGGCAGATAATTGATAAAATTGTTGCAGCCCCAACCAGTGAGTTGATGAATTCAGTTGTATCAACGGAAAAAAAATGAATTTTGCATGTGTTTACAGTAATTGATTGAAGTTTTGATTTTGATATATTTGACATGATATTTTTTATCTCCGTGTTTACCTCTATTAAAGCACTTGTAACTTTATTCATCATCAAAGAAAAACAATTTTCCTTATTTGGTGAAATTCCAATTTTTTATGGATGGTTCTTGGAGAAAATCCTATTTCTCTCCATGTTATGAACTGGTGACCATGGTAGATTTTTTCATTATAAAAATGAACCATATTTCTCTTCCAGGAAAATAATCCCACATTTTGTACCACACTTTGTACCATAGTACGATTGATTCAATTATTATTATAATATATAACCACAAATTATCAAAAAATGTTTCGTTGCATTAATGAAGTGTTTAAATCATTTCTACCAAGAATCGCAAACGTGCCGACGTCGATAAACCCCGTACATATCTTTCTGGATTCATCTCCCATTCCCCACTCGAATGAAGATGTTTTTCAATGTGTCAGCAGTAAAACAAAAACAGGAAACCGCCATAAAACTGGGGATTTCGTCAATCTCCGACTTTGCCATTTCGACCCTTGTAAATATTTTTTACCGTAACATCGGTGCTCTTTTTACGAACAGAGTTTGTGTCTTTAAACATCTGTCATCCAGTCCGAAAACATTCGGGAATGGTGAAAATAACCGGTTTCACCTATAAAAACATTAGAAATGTGGATTCGTTTTCTCTGTGATGGAGAAATCAAAGCTTTTCACGTCCGGGTTTCAAGTGGAAACACAAAATTCTTGTAGGTTTCATGCATGGAAATATAACCATTTGATGCTAGAAAACTATAAATTTTGAGAATAGCCATTTCAGTGTATTCATGCTTGAATGAAATTTTTGAAGAGTCACTATGAAGTATGTAAAATCAGCTCATAATTTTTTTTCCCGAACGAAAAAAACTACCACCGTTTTAATGTCTCCCAACAGGGGTCCTATTTATTTTGATGAAGATATTTTTCTAAATAAGCTTTCTAATGATTCGTCAGTTTTTCGTCGGATTTTTTCACACAATTCCGGAAATAGTAAATTTACACCAGTCATGTTCAAAAATTGGTACCAATTTTCATAGGTTTTCTCTTTTAGGTATCAATAATAATCAGTCAATAAAACTAATGCCCATATTTTGAAAAGAGTTCCGGAATATTACAGATCATGTTATGCTGCTGAAATGGTGAACCTTATCGATGACTGTATAAGACATATCACACTTGAATTGAGATTTCTTTATGAAGTAAATGTTATAAATAACTATCAATACAGTTTATTGTATGATTTTCACTATGAAGGTTTTTATAAAAACCGCGACACGTGTTTCGCTATACAATAGCTTCCTCAAGCACAAACTCTGTTATAACATATTTTGAATGGAGAAATCCCTGTGATTATTTCGAAACAGAATCCAAACGGAAATATTTGAAAATTTTTAAGTTGGTTGTCAGTGAAGTAGCAGAAAGTAACCGTCTCTTCTGTAATTCACATTGAACTGACTGTTTTCCGATTCTTCAGAAGATTCATTTCTTTGATCATCAGGGACCAAACTTCAACTTTGCTGTATTCGATTAGTTGCACTTGTTCAAACTCATCCTGGAAGTCAATATTTCAAACACACTTTTCTCACGCCAGAACAAAAATATAATCTCCCGACGAGCGTTTTAGCAACCAAGTTACCATCATCAGTAGATGACTGAACAGTTTTTCCGTATCATAACAAAAATGCTGTCTCTTGAGAGAGTTTCACTAATTAGGTTAGCATCAACAGGAGACTAATACTGTAGTAGTCACATCTTGGTAAATGAAACACGAATAGGGAGATGGAGAGACAGTATTTCTGATCTGGCACGGAAAAACATTTTCCAAATATTCTGTAGACATTCTAAGTCTACCCCACTTCGAAAACAAGGTTGATATATGGGTTGATATTGGTTTCTTCATCAATCAGGTGTCATCCCGATACGAACGACAGCCTCAAAAGTCTATAAATTTTCGAGCTGATTATGAAAGACGTCTCACTTTTTTACGTTCGAATCCTAACAAAGAAGTTGACTCAAATGAAGACACCTATCTATCATGTTGTATCTTATCTACCTTCGAATATATATCTTGTAGTGAAATAGTTTTCCTTAAAAATTATGACATTTTGAAGTATAGGCTTCTAGCGTACCTATTGGTCGTATGACTGATTTGGACCGAAATAACATAGAGGATGAGATAACCTGAGTAACATTCGTTATTTGAACTCATATGATTTCTATTTTCAAATAGATAGGTTCAAAATAGAAGATATCCATTCATTTTACTTCAGTGTACTTTAGCTCCAACTCCAACTGGCTAACAATCATGAAACGTTCCAGTTGATAGAATATATCTGTTATCATTCAAGATTTTGGTACGTGATAACCGGAAACCGAATGAAAATTAAATGAGGATTGACGAGCTGAAGTAAAACTGCCAAGAATCTAAGAACGACCCTTTTATATGCATATGAGAGTGCAAATTTTGGGAAATGAGAAGGTTTTTCGGTAGGGCATCATATGCCTATTCCGATTTCAATTTTGAAACGAAAACTGCATACCGAATAAATTGTTTTGGAAGTCTGACAAACCGAAACCTTGTTCCGACTGTGATCCATTGCGGTGTTTAGTGACAGAACGATTAGAGAAGTTGCATAAGGACAAGTAGTCTTAATGAGAATAATAATCGTGTCCTGAATCTTCTGGCATTTTGCCAATGGACAGTGCACTGAGAAAATTACATGAAATATTTCATTATATTTTATCACTGCCAAATAAAATCTCGAGTGGTGAATAATTCAACAATGTAGTTCTATTTTTATGTCACCAGTATCAACAATTGCAATTGATTAAATTGCAATATAATCTTTTGAACTGTGAATGACTATTTTGACGTGAGTGTAATGTGATTATATAAAACGACTATAAAAAGAACAACAAACAGCCTCACATCCTTCCTGTTGAAAGGACTTGAGAGGATACTGAACAGACACATCAGGAGGGTGGCATTATATGCATCCCCTCTGAATAACCACCAGTATGCTTATGAAACCGGCAAATCGTCAGATTTAGCAATAAACAACCTTGTGGAGAAAATTTCTCAATCTCTTGACAAAAAGGAGATTGCGGTTGTTGTATTTCTCGATATTGAAGGAACATTTGACAATGCACTACCTATAGGATCATCTCTGGCTAGGAAAACTGAAGAATCGACTATAACTGGCTGGATCTGTGCCTTGCTGGTACACAGAACTGCAACAACTACGACTCTTCAAGGCGAAGCCATTAGGTTGTGTGTCACCAGAGGCTGCTCTCAAGGTGGGGACTATCTCCCCTTCTGTGGTCGCTCCTGGTGGATAGTCTGCTTGATGCCCTCGACAGAAGAATAGTAGCTGCATGCTATTGCAGATGACCTCGTCATCTTGGCAAGACCTACGTCGGGAAGGGAAGCTTGGAATATCCTCCAAAGTACGATGGACGTTGTTTACAGTTGGATCCTGAGGGAACAGATGTCAACTACAGCAAAACTGTGATAATCCCCTCCACCAGGAAAAGAGAATTGGACGATCAAACGCCACTTTCCCTCAATGATGAGGTCATTCCATTTGGAACAGATTTGAAATATCTTGGCATTGTAATTTGTGGAGAAACTTGGGGTTCAGGTCCCAAACAAATCCACTGGATTTATATGATGATTATCCGACCAATGATCACTTATGGTGCAATTACCTGGTGGCCGAAGGCTTCACAGAAAATGGCCCAGGCGAAGGTCTTTGGCTCACGGGGATAGGCTTGCCTGGCCATCAGTGGTGCCATCAGTACCACACCGTCAGCGGTCATTGAGATCATTCTTGATCTATCTCCTCTCCGCATTTTACTGGAGAGGGAGGCTAGATGGACTGCATATAGACTTGCGCAACAGACTGTTGGTTGACTCTGAAAGTCACAGAATTCTGGAAATGACCTCTGACTTTATGCCTCTCCTCTCCTCTTCTCCTGTCAACTACGAACTGCCTTATAAAGTACAAAATTTGTTGTTGAACTGTAAGTACAGATGAATATTATTACAAATCTAAATTACAATGAACATAAACCTACCAAAACAAGTGGACAAGTCAGAATTTTGTTGAAACTTCAGAAATGGAACTGATGGGATGATTGGAATGAATATTTTTTAATAATGATTTTTGATGGCGACATTTTGACGATATTGTGACACTGAACAATTCAAAACTACCTGAACTGTCATGTGATTATAATAGGGGAACCCACGATGCAAAATGGGGATTTACTCGAGCGTCATTGAGACATATTAGGTTGCAAAGCTTAGATGATAAGAAGAAAGAATGTTATACAGTGCTAGTCAAAAGTCCCCTCCCCCCCTCGTATCTTTGGAACGGGTATACTTATAATAATGAAATTTGGAGGGTGGAAATAAACGGATGTTCTTAACTGGTCATAACAGGTGACGCAATAGTCATAAATGACGTCACAAGGCCACTGTGACCAAAAATTTTAAATGGGACCCTATGGCAAGTGACAGCTCGTTTGAAAGGTATTGAAAATACCTACCAGTCATACCATACAATACAATACCATACAATACCAATTTTGTTTGGGTTTCGGCTGATTTCAAAACGTGAACTACTAATTAAATGAATTCTACGAATCTGGAAGACCTGCGACAAAGAATTGTTCGGGAATGCCAATTTCTGACTCCGGACATCTGCAATAATTTAAGGAACGCTTTCGAAAGTAGACTGTATTATTGTATGGAACTAGATGGAGTTTATTTTGAACACTTTATCCGTTGATTGTTCAGCCTTTGATAGTACTTTTGTTGATTTTCTCAATAAAGTCAGAGACAGCGAATTTTCTGGTTTTTCTCAAATAAAACGCTCAACATTTAATTTATTAATAACAAATGAACCAGTTTCGATAAACATCACAAAAGTATGAAAGGGATGAAGGAGCTTTCAAATGATGTATCACTCGACCCCCTATGTCATTGAAAAAAATAGGGGGGATAGTTACTGATCGCAGGAAGATGAAGTTTCAGGTATAATTTCTATATCAGAATTAGTCCACCTAGAAATAAAAATTGACGTGTTTTTTGAATTTTCAATTACACGTCCGTTTCTCACCCACAGGGGGTCAAGTTTTTGTTGGAATGCCTTATATGTTAATAGTTTATATAAATAGATACCTATGAAAGTTAATATTTGCTTTTTCCGAACACCTCTCGGCAGGACTCACGATAGTCTAGTCTGAACGTAGCACACATTATTTTTTTTGTGCCAGAAAAACACTGCTACTAAAAGTTACTAGTCCATAGACTAAGAAATTGTAACTAATGGCCGAATACACGAGGGCATAGTAAACTGCGATTGGCCCATTTTCGTTTAGGTAGCTTTTCAGGTTGTTTACGACAAAGTTATGTTTATTTAGTTCAGAGCTAATAAATTTGTCCCAGCCGAAAGTTCCATCTGGACCTGTACCCAAAAAATGGAATTGGATCCTCCACGCGTTTGAATCATCAAACTCGTGGAGAATCTTTTTTGTTTCAGATATCGCTTCATCTTTGTTTATAATAGATACGATTATAGATGTGTCGTCTGCATGCCTGAAGACTTCACCGTAACTTATCTGGTCAGGTAAAAAATTATAACTAATAGAAAAAGCAGGGGACTGAGCACACTTTTTTGAGGTATTCCCAAATCAACCAGGTATTCATCTGAAATTTCATTAATCATTTTCACAATGAGTCTAAGCCTTGTAGGAATGACTGAATCCAATCAATTCGCAATCCTATTGCTGATAATTTTGACAATATGATATGAGGCTGTCGAAGATACGCGAGAGGTCAAATAATGAATTAATTTTCATCCATCTTGTCATTGATAAGTTGTACAAAAGAAGTTGTTGCCGTTTCGGTTGAGTAGTTTTCCCTGAATCTGTGTTGGTTTTGGTTCAGTATGTTGTATTTATTGAGAAAACTTTCGATTCTTTTGCAAATACCCTTCTCTTTTACTTTTGAAAATCTATTGATTAAGACGTAACTGTCATTTGCTGCAATCAGCTTTCGAAGGTTTGGAGATATACATTTCCAAAGATAATCATTTCCATCATTTCCTATTTTGTTGTTTCTATAGCTGATTCAGATAGAAAATGCAGACATGATTGAGAACCATAAAAAAACATAAAACATGAACGAACAACCTTTCGTGTGAAAATGTGATATATTTGCTCAGTTCCTACATCATTATGAAAAAAAAGTTAAAAAAATATTTTTATGCTGAACGGTTTCATTGAAGAAAAAGATAATGTATTTAAAACAACTGTATATTGCTGAGGAGAGTGGTGTGATGACTGTTACCTAAGATTTTCCGAATTATTTTTTGGTTTTTAGTAAGTACATTAGCTGCATCATTATTATTTTTTTTGTCCATTGATTGGTTTAACATAAAGAATTCTTTCACTCATCTCATTTTGAGGTTTTTAGTTTTCAATTTTTATTCACACCAATATCACACAGTCCTCGACAGGTTCCAACCTTTTACGTTAACTTGGGTGGTGGATCGCTAACGACGTATCATTTTTAGTCACTCTAACGCCACACAGTCCTTGACATGATACAAAATCTTGACCTGGGTGAGAGATCTATGCTTGTATCTCGATTCTGTGTTGACAAAGTTCTTTGTATAGATTATATTGGATTTGTATCTTTTTCCTAGTGTACTACTATAGTACTAACTAGTAAAGCTCTGTCATTTGATACCCAAATTGAGGTAGTTGTGAAATAATGATAAGTAATCCGCCATTTTGTAGCAGCGGCCATCTTGAATTTGCATCTATTTCAAACTGTACTACTATTCTATTGGTGAAACTGTCATTTGATACCCATATTGACGTACTTGTATAAAACTGTATTCAGCCATGGTGTAGCAGCGGCCATCTTGAATTCACAATGGTGAAGAATTTATTTAATTATATTGTCATGAAAACCCAACGTATGTACCAAATACCAGATTGATCTCTCAGTAGGGCAAGCTAAATAAAACCTTTTGAAAAACGACAGCATTTGAAGCAAGGATGCGATAAAATTCAAATGGAAGACAAACAAATGTTATGAGTTTGTCATCCTGTCATATTTACCTCCTCAGAGAAAATTGATGACCGAGTTTCCTCTGATCTGTGTTATTGACAAATATTTGACTTCCCACTATTTGAAGTTTCAATTCTATCGATAAAAAAAAGAAAATTTTATAATTTTTTCATTTCAAATTATCACTCTGTTTTCAAAGCAATTGCTTTTTACTGTATCATTCTGTGATCTTTATAACCCAAATTCCAAATCTCATATCTACCGTACATGTTTTCTAAACAATATTTGAAATCCCAAAATATCCTCCATTTCATCGGTTTCACCTATAGAGTACAGGTGAAAACTATCTGATCTTTTATAAATTTCCGCAATATTGGTAATTAGTATAGAAACTGAAGCATGCTATAATGTAATTAGATAATAAATTTCGAAATAAAACAGGTTTACATCTGGTTATCATACTCTTGCGGCGTACCTGCATTTTATCAGCTAAAATAAATACAGCGATCTGTAAATAACTGTGGATGACGCATATAAAGTATTTCTACACAGTAAATTGCTTTTTATCGAGACTTTTATAAGTTTGGTGAACTTTACAGCCAGTGTACACTATCAGAGCCACAATGCAAATACGAAGTGGAATATACGAACATATAAAAGTTATGATTCTTTCACTTCATATATCTTCCTTTGAATCTTCATTAAACCCCTGCAGAAATATAGCAAAGGATACGAAATTACTAAAGTCATGATTTGAAATGGAGATAGTTTGAATTCTCAAGAACTATTTTCAACGCGTCTTCGCATGGAGAAAAATAATAACTGAAATTTTAGGTAGGTACCTATACTCAGATATTTTTCCCAAGCACCAAAAAAAATCTCATAACGTTCACTTTCATCTCCAGCGACGAATGTAAATTGTACTTTTGGAATAGGTATAAGAAATTGAAACCCTTTGGCGAGTCTGCGTGTATCTGTCTGTCTGTTTAAATGCGATAATTTCAAAAACTAACGAGCGGATTTTCATTCGGTTTCCACCAATTGACCTAGTCATTTGGGAAGAAGAATTGTGTGCACTTTTAATAGATCTTGAGATGTGAATTGGTCGAAATACAACGAATGTCTTCGTCGGTTTCGTCCTTTGTGATAAAACAAAACATTTCACTAAATATTGTTCATGTTTCATGGATTCGAACAATATCTGCTATGGTATACGTATATATTTCAATCAAAATGGTACTCATTTTGATATTTTGATCGACGCTAGCTCAGTTATATTTTTGGAATGTTACTTGAAGAAAAGAAAACAAAGAGTTAATCATAACATAAAATCCCCGCAAGCCCTTTCATTGAGTTTCGGAGTACCACAAGGATTCATATTGGGCCCATTACTATTTTCATTATACATATCTGATGTCCATTCATTCATCAAGAACTGTCACGTTCGTCGTCATGCAGATGATACCCAAATGTTTCAAATTTCTTTCACTGAAGTAAAATATAATATCATTTTCATGAATTCAGATCTAGAGTTTTTGGTGGATATATCTGTGGCACATAATCTGAAGCTGAAAGCAATGAGTCCAGTGTGTTGTTTTTTTATTTAAAATACACAAGTGAACTAGCCAGTTTGTCAACTGATACAGTTTTGGTAGGGAAAATGTTAACGAAGCGAAAAATCAAGGGTTAGACATTGATGTGAGGCTCACGATACATGCCACCCAAATTTGTGATTGAGTATATGGAAAAGTCTATAGTTAGCATCTGCAAAGAATTGGGAACTCTTGCTTCAGACTCTCTTCACGAATACAAAAACATAAGCATATCAGTCTCGCGTATCATCAGTTGGGTAAATTGAAAATATCAGATACATAAAAACTAAATCTCTCAAACCTGACTCGTAAAATGTTGGAAGACAAAATACCACCATATTTATATTTTATGATGAATTGACCAAAATAGGCCATTTTAGTGAGTATAACACCCGTTACTCCACATTTCAACGTTTTTTGCGTACAATGCCTGTGAGTTTTACAATAATCTTCTGAATGAATTGAGACATTACGGCCTTACGAATTTCAAAGAACAGTATTCATCATCAGTTTACATATACGATTATTGAATACCGAACCATGCAACGTCATTCTTCGAATTTTATTCATGAAACTCACCCATACTGCAATGAAATTGAAAAATGAAAACAAAACAATGTTTTCTATACTACCACTCCCCCTAGTATCGCCATTTCATCTTATTTCTATTTATGTTTCAACGTTCTTGTGTACTGAAAGTTGAATGAAGTTTATTTTTTATCACGCTTTCATTAGCTCCACCTGTATATATGTATGTATGTTTGTTTGTTTGTTTGTAACTCCAGAATTATCGACATTGTTTCTTAATCTATTCGCGGGCAGATGGCGCTGTACGTAATCTCCTTGATATCATTCGAACTCACTTTACGTGTATTTCTTCATTTGAAAAAAAAATTTTTTTCTTATCAACACGCGCGCCTGCTTCTTTATTTGTAACCCTCCTTTGCGCGCCTGCTGCCTTTGGCTTGGTAGCTGCTTTCAGGCAACCTCTCCGGAATAGGAAGATATCAATGGTCATTTTTCTAAACAATATACGGCTGATTGATCCCAAAGTGTAGATAAAATAAATATAGTTTGAAAAGACTAAAAACACGCTTTTATAGCTTACTGATATACATACAAATACTGATATTATTGTGAATCGTTGGCGCTTTGTGCCATATTTTCTGTATATCAAGCACCCGTTGCTTTTTTCACAATAGTAGTAGTATTTTTCGTTAATTATTGTTTCAAGCTCATTTTTGAAAAAATTATTTATAACTTTTCAGTTCGATGTTCTTCAAAAGCGTGTTTTTTAGGTTTTTTAAACTATAATCATTATTATGATTATAATAATCTTGAAAACAATATGAACGGATATGATATGTATCCCCATCATTAAGTGTTTTATGAAAAACCAAAACTATCGTGCTTGAGAATGAATTCAAGTGACGTGACAGGAAAGAATTCCGTTGATTTTGTTTCACTTGGTAAATCACTTCGAAGGTTAATGTCGTATTTTCGTTTTGTGACTGTCTTTTGTGAATAGGTAATTATCTTTTTTTAAATGAAAATGATGATGAGAGAATTTCATCAAATTTCATTATCATCAGTTAACAGCTGGAATATCCCACATTCACTTTGAAAGTTGATATGCGATTTGGTGGTAGCTGAAATGAATCGATAAATTATAAGATGATATTATCGACAGATCTTCCTTCATATATCACTACTAATGGGTAGCCCCATCCAAACAAAAAGGCATTGGTTGGCCGACAATAGTCCAAAACATTCCACAACATTCGAGACTCTTTGCACAATTAATGAAGATGTTTCCGAAATTTGCAAATTATTCTTGGGCATTCCGATATGTTCTGGAATATTACGAATGTTCGTAAATGTTCTTATTGAACTAAAATTCAAGCCCTTTCGTCTTCAGGAGCACGCCCTTATGAAAAGCAAATTCTCGATAAGGACGTAGTCTGGTACTGCACAATATCACATCCTTGATCATTCCACGATGATTTTGGATTTTCCAGAATATTCCCAAACGTTCCAGATCAATTCCTCACATGTCAATTACCGGAATGTTTTGGACTCATCTAGGATAATCTTGGCTGTTCTGGATGATTTAAAAGATTTCTAGAAGGCGATAATTATTGATCTTTTTATGGTGATCCTGAAAGTTCCAGGATTTTCTTGAACATTCCATGTGAATCCCGACTATTCCATCACATTGCAGAATGTTTTAAGAGGTCCTGGACGCGCCAACGAAAAAACATGGATGCTAAAACCAGACATGACGTATTGTTTCTACACCATGGTGGTTGAACTCATTATAACATATGCATCTGAGGCAAATGACAGTTGTTGACAAACTGAGCAGGGTGCAAAAATTTATACATTCGGGATCAACAGGAGCAATAAAAACCACTCTAACAGCTGCATTGAAGACACTCTTGAATTTTGCTCCTCTACATCTTGTAATAATAGGAAAAGCAAGGGTAGATCAACACGGCATCGAAAAGCATGTTCTACCAGAACTTCGCGGTTGGAGTGTTGAACCGCAAAAAGTGAAGAATAAATATTAATTCCAAGGACATGCTTGGCAGAAACCCCTGGGATAAAAAGAACATGAAAAGAAAACTGAAAAGCGCGTTCAGAAGAGTATTGCATCTTTGCTGAGTATTGCATCTTTGCTGCAAAGAAAAATGCTTGTTTCGGAGAAATATATTTTCGAAGTGAACTTCTTGGAACAATTCAAACTTTTCTTCTTTCCAGTCGGGAGCCCTGAAGCAGATGAACTTTAACTGTCATTCTCATACTGATCCTGATCAACAGTGTACCATTTTCTATTTTACTATCATTTGAGATACGGAATAGTTGAAAATGGCAAAACAATAGCATTTCTACGTGAATTAGAATGTGAAAATCAATAATTTGGTCCACGTCCAATTAACCCAAACAGTGGTTTGATGCTTAGCTTCCGGTTCATACGAATATGTCCACGATACGTGAACATATTTTACAGTTAATCAATTCATCCGTTACCCTTTCGCGACTGGTGAATCGATACCTGATATTGTTATTTATTTATTTATTTATTGCATACACTATTCTACAGGATGAACTCAATGACATAATAGGAAGAAACCATGGCATTCACAAATATGAAGTTACATAATATAATTTGTGAATCTATATGAGAAAACTTTCAAACAGAATTGTCAGTTAGCTAAGAAACGTCTTTTGATTTGTATAATCTGGCAGTTGTCCTAGATATAGGACAATAGGGACTCCACACAACAGATGCATATTCCAGCCTAGAGCGAACAAAAGTGAAATAAAGTAATTTAAATGTTGAGGCTTTTTTGAAGTCTTTTGTATTTCCAATTGAGAATCCATACATGCGATAAGCAGCTGTCAGAGTAGTTTATTGAAAGAGAGGAATGATTCAAAAGTAACACGTAGATCAGTGAGTATGTCAGGACGCTCCAGAACTTGATTGTTTATGATGTAGTTGTGTAATGTCAAATTCATTTTCAGTGAGTGAGACATAACATTACAGTTGAATATGTTGAGAGATATATTATTCTTCCGACCCCATGTAGCAATATCATTAAATCCAGGGCGAGACGTTCGCAATCATTAGAACATGTTATATTGTGATTGAGTTTTAAGTCACCTGCGTATGAAAGGAAATTGACATCAATGTCAGCTTCGATATCATTAATGAATATATTGAACAGTAGGGGTCCTAGGTTTGATCCTTGTGGTACACGAGTTATGTTTTTTATATTATTCAGCTTAACTGAAATAAGTGTTTTTTTTTCACCTGTACCTATATCTAGCGACACAGTTGAGGCACTTATAAAATATAATTCTCTGATATTTTTAGTAAATGAAAATTGTTGGGAAAGTGTAGAATAGATTGCTAATTATTATTTATTCATACATTTTGCTTAGCTGACATTGGTGATTTTTATTTCATTGGAACTTGTATCTGATGATAGCTTATAATAATGTTCGGGTCCTTTTACTTGTGGAATATATATTCCTACCAGCTTTTGTGAATGAAAAATATCAGAAAACTATAGAATTCACACCCAATTATGATTTTTTATATATTTCGTGTAACTAAAATTGAAACCATCATTTCAAACTTGAAAATTAAATTTACCATTATTTCTATTCATTGAATATTAAGAAGGCAGAATTGAGTGCAATACCGTACGATAAATGGTCGTTAGGTGTTATTATAGTACTCGTTCATATTCAACTCGTGGAAGAACTCGTCATCTACTGGACTCATAACGTAAAATACTATAATATCACAGATCCTCAAGTTGAATATTTTGAGCGTTTCTTTAAACCAATTCACACTAGTCTCATTTTCGGCATTGGCCAGAACCGTCCCTATGTGAAAGTAAGTTTCTAAACCATTATTTCAAACTTGAAAATTAAATTTACCATTATTTCTATTCATTGAATATTAAGAAGGCAGAATTGAGTGAAATACCGTACGATAAATGCTCGTTAGGTGTTATTATAGTACTCGTTCATATTCAACTCGTGGAAGAACTCGTCATCTACTGGACTCATAACGTAATATACTATAATATCACATATCCTCAAGTTGAATATTTTGAGCGTTTCTTTAAACCAATTCACACTAGTCTCATTTTCGGCATTGATCAGAACCGTCTCTATGTGAAAGTAAGTTTCTGCTATAGGAATTTAATTTTCCAAGAAATACACAATCGTCTTTCGAATAAACTTCAACGGGTAATGTAGAACTGGATCATTTGTTGTTTTCTATCAGATACCTACCAAATGTTGCAACAAAATTGTTGTTATTAATTGTTAATTATTGCCACATTCACATCTGCATATTGAAACTCTATCGTGAAAGTGGTATAACAAACATCAAAAACGAATGCTTTCACCGCACATTACACAAATCTATTATTTGTCTGTGGTTGAACACCTCGATATCTCTATCTTCAGTTCTATCCGTTAGCTCGAGAATGATATTTCAAATGTACCAGTGACAACTTAAACCGACTTGGTATATCCCAAATGGAACATAAGTTGAACCCCACTGTTCTCAATTCTCGCACACCCCACTGGGCTATAAATTTAATCTTTTCTTATCCGAGAACAAACATAGAAGGCTGCGGAGCACGCGAGTGATAATACGACACACTTATGCACCCCATTGCCATTCATATATTTATATGACAAAAGTTGGGATGTAGATTTTAGATTATAGAAGCTTCTGAGAATGACAGTTTTAGTTTATCTCCTTTCAGGATTTCGAGAGGAAAGAGAAGTGAATCGAATTGATCTAAGAAGTTCTATTTAAGCACATACTTCTATTGGCCTTAATGTGATGGAACAATACTTTTATTCTATCACCAACAAATTATATTGTACACCGCCAGGTGTAATGTACCATACTGTACTAATAAATTGTTTCAAAAACATAGTTGTTGTTTCTACGGAAATTCGTCGGACGAAAAGCGAGCTAGCCTGAATTCCGGAAAACTCCTATTAGTATAAATTGATGGATGTAGTCGTTATTACGTGGTAGGAAATCATTATGAAAAATGGGAATTGGAACTTTCTATGTTTTTTACCACTTTTATTTGTAACTAACGTTACTGCAGTTTTGTCCTATAAGGACATTTTCAAANACAGAGGTACTCAAAATCATGCATTTTGTTTACCTGTGACAATGTGGAAAAGCTAATTTGAAAACCGTTGAGTAAAGCTTGTCGCCCACTTATCCGGCTGGAAGAAGCACACTGAAGGTGCTGTTTTTTCGATTTCAGTTGACATCTAGCGGTGACAAAAACATGTCTATCACTAGCATTTCTGACGAAAAAGACGTCATTATAGTGGCCTCATTATTGAATGAAGAAGAAAGTAGTCACAAAAAAAAGGATGTGAGTCTATCTCATTGATCAGAAGTGGGCAAATCTGGAAGAGTTTCATCATCTTTTCAACGACCTGAAAGAAGATGAGGAGAAATGTTTCCAGTATTTCAGAGGACTAAAAGGCAAATTTTCAGAACTTCTGAATTTTCTAGAGCCGGCCTTAACAAATAACTCAATTTTTTCTCTTCTATTCTCATAGGTGCCGTTTGACACTGAGCTCTCAACTGATGAAATAGCAAAACTGAGAGACATAAACTTCCCAGGAACGTTTGGACAAGTCGATGCTGGCAAATGCTAGCCAGCGACGCGCTCACTTGGCCAGTCCATCACAGCTCGTACCGTTATTTGCCAGACAAGATCGGAGAGCTGGAATCCTTTCCGGCGGCGGACGCTCTTGGCTGTACCGTGCCGGACTAGTGGGCGGTTGTCCATTCATTTTCATTATACCAATCGTAGCCGTATTTTGACGGGACGGGCAGTGCTGTGCTGTGCCGGACAAGTAGGCGACAAGCTTAAACTATATCGACTTTTTCATTCAACAGGTTGCACCCGCAAAGTTTATGCTCATGAATTTCCAAAAATTTCAAATAATTGAGTTTGCAAGCCTTCTTTGCGTAGTGCAAAATTTCTGTGTCTTTTAGATTTGGGAACTTGTGGTTGCAGCTAAGAAATGGTTTGAAAACGTCGAATCATTTTTACCTAGTCTGGAGGACTTTTCTTTTGGAAATTTCGACCACATTGTCCCACATAAACACTATTACACTCCGGACACTTGAGCTTATAAACTTCAGATTTATCCAACTTGTCCACTGTATCTTTGGCATTTGGAAATCAGATAACCTGGCATGTGATCTGAATGCCACTTCCACATTGGTTTTTCTGAAAAAACCCATAATTATCTCTGTTTTTTTGCCAAAATATGTTAGAGTTACCCATTATTTAATTTCTGATTGTTTGATTTGGGGGTATATTAATCTGTAAGTGAATTTACGGCTTTGTTTTCTGACTAACTTCTGCATTGAAACCATTATTATGGCCCATCAGTATAATTATCTCAATTCCAATAGTCAATAGTCAATAGTATTTTGTGTGTGTATGTACTGTTGTCAATGTTGGTGTATCGAAATGAATATAAATTCTGTTGTTGCGGCAAGAATTGTGTCGACTTTGGAAAATGGTCGCGGCCAGCTCCAAACTACAAGAAACGTTGGTGTAAGTCGCTCAAGTATGCAACGAAATTGGCAGCGGTACCACGAAACTGGTCTGCTATGACCTGATTCAGGGCGAGGCAGGACAATAACAGCTAGGGCTAACCGCTTTCTCGTATCGAACAGTTATGGTAGTTTGCCTTCGAAGTCATCTGCAAGAAGTCGGAAATGTATACATGAGTGAGTGGATAGTTAGGAGGCGACTACGTGCTGCTGAATTATCTTCCCGAACTAGAGCTATTAGACAGCCGCTTTCCTGTGAACACCAGATTGCAAGATTAAATTTTTCACGAGAACACTTGGCTAGTATAGTGGCAAATTTGAGAAGTGTATTGTTGTCCAATGAACCACGATTCTGCTTTACGGGTACAGATAGACTTGTACGAGTATAGAGACGACCAGGCGAGAGATATGCTCAAGCGTATATTGCCCAATGATTTTCATTTGGTTGCGGATCGTTATGACATGGGGGCATGGCACGGAGTTAGTCTTCATCGAGAATAGGACATTGAATGTGCATGTGTACCTGATGGAGGTTCTACAGACCATATTTACCATTCATGCATTTCTTTGGAGATGACGCAACATTTAAGCACCATAATGCAAGGCGCAATACTATCCCACGTTATTCAGTATCTTCAGGAGGTTCTACCAACATGATTTGTTTGTCCTGCGCATATTCCGCATTTCAATACCTTTTAGCATGTTCGGGATGAGCTCAAGAAACGTTTACGGAGAGTTGTGCCGGATCCCAGAAATTCTAGAGAGCTACGCGACGTACTGGTACGAGAATGGGAAAATCTTCCGCAGAATGTAATCCGAAATCTGATCTGAAAGATGCCTCATCGTTTGCACTGCAAGAGGAGGAAACACTCGTCAATGAAGCCCTTACATGTCTTCTTTTTCAATAAAATTTGAGTAAAATTGTTCATTTACTTTCCTAGCATACTGAAGTGAAATTGTTCATTTTCAGTATTAAGAAATGAATTTGGTTTACCAAAAATTGCTTGTTTTTCAAGACTCGGTAAAATATGTTACATTAGGAAGAGATCTGAAAAAAATCAAGAAAATGTAAAATAACTTTATGCCCGGCAGTGTATTTTTGAAAATATGAATTTTCCGAATTTGACATCGAAATTATTAATCACTTCATCCATTCGTAAGAGCACACTTATTTAAAAAACATCGATTTTCGTTTTTTCGACTATTTGCTATGAAGAAGATCTAAGGTACTTCAACTTTCGACAGGTTTTGGAACAGCATTTTGTTTTCTCCACAAGTTTGTGTTTGGGATTTCTTAAACGACTGATTCAAATGTGATATATAAAGAATGTTATTCTAAGACAATAGACGGTTGATTAGTAGTCGATTTGTTCTACTCTTTCAATCATCCACTATGTGAACTTTGGAACCCAACTCTCGCACGTTTGATGTTCACTGTATATCACTAGAAATCGCATGTTGAGTTAAGAATTCGTTTATTCTCACCTCGACCAAGTTTTGACTTCTGAGGGTTGACGTTCGTGAAAGGGCGATATTTGTTTCTTGAAAACACACATATTCAATCTACTTCAATATTTAGAAAGATAATATATTATTATGTATTCTTCAGACGTTGTCCTTGATTTGATTAACAAAACCTCAGACAGTATCATAGAGAATCCTCAAATATTCGGAAAGGCACACTCATGTTACTTTTTCTTTATGAAATACACCAGTGGTTGGTCTGAATGTGTTAGACAACCCGAAATACAAAATAAAGAGAAGCAGAGAATACAGGGATTCACGAAATGAGCTGTGAGGACTGCGACAAAAATCTTGTTGGATGAACTAATCGTTCAGTGAGAATATTTCACATATTCGGTTCAAAAAGGTCAGGTGCTCAACTTGCTTTGGATTTTGAATTTTGTGGGATACTTGGGATGTGATTTACTTTTATGATATATAATTTTCAATAAAAAACTAAATTAGCCTGAATGAGCCCATTGAATTATTGTCGTATGCAGTTCTCTCAACAGAAGAACTAGCATCAAAGTTACAAACGATGATTTAGTCAGAGAAATGAATGTTTACATTTGGATGAATTGCAATTATTCTGAATAGCGTTTATTGTTTTGAGTTGATTATATTTGTATTCACTACTTATGTTTTCAGGCATTGCTGACAACTATCTAAAAAAGTCAATACAATATGTGTACGAAACTTCGCATAACGAAGTGATGAAGAAACAGTTTACGGTGGATTCTGAAGTTATCGGAATTCCCAGATATGACCATTGATTGAGTCAAGAATTTATTGGGAAACCAACTTTTTGAAAAATTGTAAAGACCATAACGTAAGTATTGTTCATGTCATTTGCGATTTCCAAGAAAATTGATTTTTTCTATTCCCAAAAGGTTCAACAGCATGTCAGCAAAACTGAATAGGTACTTTGAAAATATGAAAATCCTCACATTTTTCATGAAGTGCATACTCAACGTCCAACAAAATTAAATGTATGGGCTAGAACTTTTGGTGACCGTATTGTTGGAAAATTGTTTTCAGAAGGAAATTTAACCGGACAAATATATCTGGAGCTTTTGAAAGATATTATCAATCACCTTCTCACTGATATTATTGAAAATGATCTCAATTATCGGGAGGATCTGTTAATATTTCAACAAGATGGGGCTTTTCCGCACTATTCTCTGCCTGTTCGGCAGTATTTAGATCAGACTTTTCTGGATCACTGAATTGGGAGGCGGAGCACTATCGAATGGCCACAACGATCACCAAACCTTGCGCTGTTAGACTTCTTTCTATGGGGTCATTTGAAAAGTAGAATTACCTGTACTCCTAATGCATCACTCGAAGATTTACGGCAACGAATCACAATAGAATGTGGCCAAATCACTCCAGAAATGCTCCACAATGTTCGAGAACGTTTCCAGCAGAATTTCTATTATTGCATGGAAGCTGGAGGTACCCATTTTGATCATATGCTAACATGAGAATAAAGTAAGTAACTTCAACTCTAAATTCAATATGGTTCGTCCATATTGTCCAAAAATGTACACCGTTGTTTAGAGAATTCCAAGATCTTGTTCACCCCTCTGCTTCGGGATTGAAGTGACGACGCTGTAAATGGAAAAGAAACTGTCCCTCTCCCAATTAAAATTGACTTGTCTGAGCGTTTTCAAGGATTTGCAAGATTAGTATTCAAAACCTCCATGTCAAGTTTTCGATGGCCCACCCTGTATGTTATGCTACCTGTGCACAGCCAAGCCAGATCGCTAGGATAAATATTTTTGTCGCATAAATAGAACCTACTTACTCACTTTTTATTCACATGAGAATATTTACTGATCAACTAACATGATACTAGAACCTGATTGAAATCGAAAACTGTTGTATCAATACGAAATATCTAGAGTTATTCATATACACTTTGTGAAATAACCTGGAAACAAACTGAAGTAGCAAATGTAAAACCAATTGAAAAATTTTTCATTTACATCATGAAATGAATGTCTGTATTCGGGCAAAATTCAAATCACACTGTTGCTGGAAAATCTTTCGCTTCCAATCTCGGACTGGTTCGTAATTTCAATTAAGGTGGGTGGAAACGTATTTACCGAGTTTATGCCCCAGCACACATTTTATTGTGTTTTGTAATATACGCTAAAAACAGAGAGCTGAATGTTTGTTTCAATGGATTTCTGTGAAAAAACTGTTCGTTGTTGCCAAGTGAATTAACCCATAAAGTTATTGACGCCAATGAAAAAAAAATACTAGAATACCACTGACTAAGAATGAAAGACGAAGACTAAATTCTCAACTGTTCAATCCTAATTTCAGACGTTCTGAAGATAGTTTTGATGATATTTTTTTCGAAAGCTGCCTATCAATCAGATGAAAGTAAAAACCTTAGAACTTATCTAAGTCTATTTATCATTACACCATTCTCCACAGTACTTTATCATTATGAAATCGCTTGAATGATGTCAAAATATCACAAAAATGTTCAACTGACTATAGAGCTGTTACTTCTCAAGTAGAAGAGAAATATTTCCTCCATATTATCACTACATAGTATAAAACAAAGTCGCTTCCCCCTGTCTGTCCCTATGTATGCTTAATAGATAAAGTGATTCAAGAGTAAGGTTTATATGTATATAACATGCATANCGTGAATGAATACTAGTCATTTCAGAGGTTTCCAATGTGTTGTGAATAAACACATTGTTTGCGTTTACATTGCAAACGTTGGCTGAACCCTACGAGATATATCAAAATAATGTACTTCACTATGGTACACGTTAAAAATGTCTATAAAAAGGCCGCGATGGTATATATCTATCTCCTAGGGATAACCCATAATAAGCATTATTCATCCTTTACTTTTTTAAGAAGCGATTTCAAGCAATACATCATTAACCTGTATATCTGATATAGATCAATATGGCTTTTACAGCATGTGATTTAAATGAATATTTTTGAAGATATCTCAGATTTGAAAAGCAAGGACATAGGAGGTTGCTGTGATACCGACCGGAGGTCGGCGGGGCGTGCCTATAAAGAGCGCGTCGAAAGTAACGCTTTTCCCTATAGCACGTTACTAGCGAGCCGCCCCAGCTTCGCATAGGTGCAAGGCTGATACTAAATATACATACAAATGCGTGCAATCGATGCTGATCATAAAGTGCTATATGTTGAAGCTCGGTCTTCGAAGCGCTATGTTCCTGCGTTTTGAATCTGTATCTTTTCGAAAATATTCATTCAAATTAGGCCTAAAGGACCTATTGATCTATATTGAATGCACAATGTATTTAAGGTGCTTAATTGAATAGGTATTAATGCTTATTGATCAAAATAGCTTCGTGCATAAGACCTCAGTCATAAATGATATATAATAATGAATGGTTACTGTGGGTTATCCCTAAGAGACAGACATTTTCCATTGTGAACTTTTTTGTAGACCTCTTCAAGGTGTACAATAATGTAGTCAATTTTTTCATCTATCTCGTATGGTTTCGTCAGCGTTTGCAATGTGAGCGCAAAAAGATATGTTTATTTACAACATCTGAAATTATCAATGTTTCCCTACTATATTTTACATGTTACGAATATAGAAATCTACCTTTTAAATCACTCTATCTATTGAAAAAACCACATCAAAATACGTTTCGTAGTTTCAAAGATTTAGGCATACATATGAAAATAGGAACAGAAAGCGGTAAGCGACTTTGTTTTACACCATGTTGCCAGCAGCCATCAGCCATGAGCAGCCATCGCAATATGTTTATTCAGTTTCAACTTTGCACCCATACGGAGCCGGGGCGAACCGCTAATCAAGTATGAAGTGAATACAACGGAAACTAGAATTGACGTGTTTTTAACTCTGATTTCAGCTAGATAATAATAATAATAATGATAATAATAACTGTGGCACCGCCGTAAACCGGAAGGTCACCCATTTGTTTTATATAGATGATCTTAAACTTTATGCCTATGGAGAGAAGGATCTCTATCAGTCCTTGAGGGTGGTGGACGAGTGAACGCATGCTATCGGTATGAAATTCGGGATAGACAAATGGTCCATCTCAAAAGAGGACGATGCGGGGACTACGAAGAGGGTGTGCCGGAGAGACGTATACTTACCTCGGAGTGGAACAACACCACTCACAAGAGGTAACTGCAGTGAAAAACTCTCTCCGCGGCAAGTATCAACACAAACTTCGACAGATCTGGTCATCGAAACTGTCGGGGAAGAACAAAGTTGCTGCAACAAATATGCTTGCCGATCCATACTTATTATACTCGTTTGAAGTAGTGAAGTAGACTCGGAAGGAGCTGTATCAACTCGACGTAAAGACCCGAAAAATGATGCATCTCTATAGGAGTTGCATTTCAAATCGTCCGTTCTATGGTTGTACTTCGCCCGACAACAAGAAGGCCATGGAGTTTCAAGTTTGGAGTGTCTACATGACAGAATGGTACTAGATACAGCCTGTAAAGTCGTCGGGAGTTCGGATCCCCTTTTCTGCATGGTCCGTGATCATAAGAGAGCATTTCTCTGTAGGGCAGCTGCCCGAGCAGCTGATACACTCAGTATAGTTGTCGACACTGAACAAGGTGGCCACAAGTCTGTCACTGAGTTGGATGGAACCCGTTCAGCAAAAAGCTCAGATAAAAGCCGCAGAGATCACCCTACTTCTGCGAAAACACAAGGATAAGCCAATGCATGGGTCTTCTTCAATAACATTGGAGACCTTGGCTCATCAAAGCGCCTGACGTTCGCTTACTCAGGCGCGTGATGGGTATAGAGGTTCCTAACACAATGTGCAGGGCCTGCCGCGAGGCGCTGGAAACCTTAATGCACTCGCTATTAGCATGTCCAGCATATGCGGTATCGGCCTATATCCATCGACATATCGCGGCCTTAAGAGTGCTATATTACCATCTACGGCACTCTTACGGTATTGACGAGGCACAGGTGTTACCCTACGCTCCGGGGGAAATCTAATCCGTTGTGGGGGAAGAGAAGTGCCAAATTTATTGGAACTATTCGTTCCCCACCGTCAGGCTCATACAAGCTAATAAGCCTGATGTAGTCTTTCTCGACCATCAGAACAAAATGCTATTTATCGTGGAGTTTACTGCTCCTGGCGAGACCGATAGTGTCAGAAAAGAGGAAAAGAAACGGATTAAATATCGAGATTTTCTCTTCGAACTTCGCAGACTCTATCCAGATCACTCCAGATAGTTGTTCTGATTATTGGAGTCCTCGGTGGAATGATGGCCTCTCCACTCTCGAATCTTAAAATCATACCGGCTTGCCGCAGTAGAGCAGAAATCTTAGCCGGACAGATGCAGAAGGCTGTCATTCTTGGCTCACTGCGCTTGCTCAGGGTACATAATTCTCGGACCAAATGATCACTTACCCCACAGAGTGGAAAGTGGTCGTTGGTTGATAAGGCTGGCGTGCCCTCCCGGTATGTATCGGGGATTCGGGGGATGGGGCCTGCCCAGCGCCTGCTTCGGTAATAATAATAATAATAATAATAATAACTTCATTCACAAAGTATACAGATTAGAGTACAATTAAAACAAAATATGTGAACAAAGTGGTTTGGCGATGAGAGCAGAGTTATTTGTTCGCAAGAAGTTATGAAGAATATGTAAGTATATAAATATTTTTATAAAAGTATGGCGTTCATGGAGAAGAACTATAAAACATTTTGTGAATTTGGTGTTATGGTTGAATAAATTATATTTCGGCTTGAGGTAAAATAGGCCGAATAAATACTAGACAGAAAAAATAGAAAAATATGTAAATATTACACGTTCTATAAGAATACAATATCAATGTACAAATAGATAAAATCTTAGGAAATATGGATAAGAATATGCTACTTACATTTCAGCATGACACAACTCTGGGATAAATTTGACTAAAACTTATTTCACTCTAATAGATTTTATTTAAATTGTCTATCTTTTTCGAGAATGTGTTTTCTTATTCGTTTTTTTGAATATTGGTTTGAAATAAGAATTTTTTTATTTTGTGTAGTACAGTGTTATACAATTTAGTTGCCTTGAAAGAATATGCTCTTTATTAAATTGATTTTTTAACAGTAGGATAGGTAACTTGCTCGCGATGTGTGTTATAGTTGTGGTTTCGTGATGATGTTTTATTTTTGCTGAAATGATAGTTCACGTTTGTACAATACTGATGTAATTGTCTCATATCCATAACTTCACTCTCTTTATACAGGAGATCTGACGGGAAACGTGAATTTCTAGGCATGATCAACTTCATGAATCTCCTTTGTAATACCTCTAAGGGATTGAGGTGTACACGTAGAGCTGTTATACCATATATATGCCATATATGCTGTTATACCATATCTCAAATGGCTCTAAACTAAGGAACTATATAATTGTGCGTTGTCCAAATTGAATAATTCATTTAGATAGAAATTGAAAAGCAGAGGACCCAGTACCCTACCGTGTGTGACTCCACATTCTATTTGTTTTTGATTGCTAATTGTATCTGCAATTCGCAAAACTTGCATTCTATTTTGAAGATATTTGAAGTTTGAAGTTGATGATCGACAGTATCGAAAGCCTTCGTTAGGTCTATAAATGAACATAAAAAAAGTTTTCCTTTCTCCAAGGATTCATGTATCAGTTCTGTCAGTTCAACAATCGCGTCTTCGGTTGAGGTTTTTTCTTTGAAGACAAATTGTATTTGGTTATAAATGAGTGCATTCTTTACTTCAGATGACTCATTCATTATTATTTTTTATGTATTTTCGAAAATTGAGCTGGTCTGGCCTAGTCCCCGAAGCCTCGATACACAAGGAAGAGCACATCACCATAATTAATCAATAATCACCAATCACACCGTCAAGTTGGCAATCATTGGGTCTAAAAATTATGTGCTCTAAACAGACGTGATATGCCAAGAAGGCATTTTTCCGGACAAAGTTTCTGTCTCAGTACGGCAAGCCAGCATGATTTTGGAATTCGAGAGTAGTCTGATCATTGCAGTTCTTGATGGACTGCAATGATCAGAAACAACAATTAGAACAGAGTGGTCTGAATAGAGCCTGTGAAGTTCAACAACATCAATATCGTATTGCTCTGATGACCGAAAAAAATTTCATCAGGATCATTATCTTGTATATGCCTGTGGATTGATATTACTGTGGGTTGATAATACAGAACACACCACCTGAAGAAAGCGAAGGTAAGACGCTTTAATGAACCAAGTTCTTCAATGTTGTTAAGAAAGGGCCCATGCATCTGCTTATCCTTATTAGTTCGATTGATGACCCATCCATTGAACAGAAATTCATATTGAATATAGCATACAAAAAATAACTGTTGTCTGATATCTACTGAGTTTTTTATTTGTTACGACCGGTTTCGATTTGTCAAACCATTCTCAAGTAAACTTGAGTCAACTTGAGAACGGTTGAACAAACCGAAACAGGTCGTAACAAATAAAAAACGTCTCTATTCTATATGCTTAGCCTTGTACTACCGCAGGGGTGAGGTAATTTCTGTTGTTTCATGTGGATTTTTTGCTGAACTTCAATTTATGATCTCTCAGCAGTACAAAGCATAAAATTATTTCCCGTCATATGTGCCTTTTAGCAGGATGCACCATTTTGCAAAATATTCAGTTATGTTTCAATTCGAACTCAAATATTTCAGTTACGAAGTATCACTAGTAATCAATGAAACATTTGAACTTATTAATCACATCTTTTTTTACTTGATTATTTATAACAAATTAATTTCTGTGTATCCTAAGCCAAAGAAACTGAGCCATCTAAATCAAACTTCGATCATATCTACCAATATATCCATATATTGAAATTGATATCACATACCGAGATATTTTAGGTTGCTTATCATTAATATTCTATTTTTTTTTACTAATCTGATCCTTCATCCCTTACAGGCGGCTTAATATATGGGGCGCATATTTAGTGAAGGTACTCAACCGGGTATAAGGTATCCCCCTGTATATTAATCTGCCGCGCTTCAGTAAATCCCAAAATCCCCGCTTGGGCTATCCTATTACAATAGGGTGAATTTCATCGAAACTAACAAAATATTCCATCCAGTTGAATACACTGTAATGAATATAATAAATGTATCATTTTAATAGCATTGAAGAAGTGAAATTCACTCCATGCTACATTTCGTGAAATGATTCATATTATCTGCTATCAAGCGTAATCCACACAACTGTTTGTGTGTAACATTTTCAGTTTTTCGTTTCTTCTAAATCACAAATCATCATGTTTGGATTCTTAGTTCACTCAATAGATGACAACCCTCACCAGATTGTACTTGAATGTAAATAACTGATTTATGCAAATATTTTATCGAAACAAAATTGCGAGAAATCTGAATTGATAATGCATCCATCAAAAAAAGTTTCTGTTATCTATCATCTAATGCAGGTACTATTTGATTGCCATATACAAAGATAAAACGATAGCCCAATAGAAAACGGAAAATATTATATGACTTACGTTTTTGTGCTGTTAGTATTAGAGACTTGCTTCAAATAGGGGTGCATCCTATTAGCGTTGGAGTCCAAAACAGAAGAGTGGCTGGGACTTATCGCGCCTACGCTTGTGACTCCTGGAGACAGTTTCCCGTTCAATACGCCAGAGTGCAACATTCTCACGCGATCTCGCACACAAAACTGAATTATCACCTGTCTTTTCTCCCGTATTAGATAAGATTACGTTCACCTGTTATCATTCCAAAATGGCGTCGAGTAAATACGTTTTATTGTTAGTCCGAGGCCGGAGAGCAAATTCACGATCACCTTTTTCCAGAACTGGGTGTCATAGTTGATTCCCTACAGTGATGTTTGTGTCTTTGATGAGATTTTTTTATATATTCGGACAGTACAGAACACAGAGCTATTATGCAGCGAAAGGGGTGGTACACTAACTAACAACTAGGCTGAAATGAAGCACATTTGTTATATTTGCTTTGAAACTGACACGACATATGAGTGCTGGACGTACCGCTACTGCTTTCAAAGAATCATAAAAAATATGGTTCAAAGAATCGAGGTTCAATAAATATACTTTAACTCTCATTCCGCGACAGAATATCCACTTGATTCCCAATTGTTGTTTCCACTTCCATTTGAGTAAGTGAATTCGAAATGATTTCAAATTATCCATTAAATTATTCATTCATTCATATTGCTGACCAAGATGAATATATTTTTGGACTGTGACTATGAGGAATCGAATTGGTGAATCCAGTTGGATTTTAATATAAAATGACAAATGAATAGTTTAGAAGAAAATTGACTGGCAAGATCATGAGAATTGTTAAATCTATGAAAAAAATTAAATACGAGTTTGAAACACTATCCTGTTTATTTTTCATATCTCCAAATTCGTGAGGTTGAATTTCTTTCAATTTTCATTATCTAAAAAATCATGCATTCAATATGAAGTTTCCATCAATGTGAACCATTTTATGGATCTTGAATAATTTTTTCAGGTACAATATGCGATAATATTATTTGAAACCGTTGAACAATGAAACGGTTGAATAATGAAAAAGTCATCTAATTAAATGCTCACTGAAATCAAAATGATGATGATCAAAACTAGAAATATCACTCAATTTTGTAAACTTCTTCATTCGTTTTATTTCATAAACTACGTTTTTCTTGCTGCAATTCCGGTACAAAATTCTAAAATGAAATTTTCCAGTGTTTTTCATTCCGTCTCTATTAACCGAATCATGAGACTGAAGAAACTCAAAATCATCAATAATGTTGGTATAGATTCAATATATTCTGTTGAAAAAACTATACTTTCCTATAAATTACGAGAGATTAAAAATTTGAATATTAATGTCAAGAATTGAATTCAAAATTATTTTGATTTTTAAATTTCTATACTCACTCATCATCATCATCAAAATGAAGTATAAATCATGTAGATTCCCAAATCCACGTGAATGAGAATTATTGGTATTTGCTATGGTGATACTTTGTTTCAATGACAAATATACACCTATATTTTGAATCGGTTCCTCAATGCAAAATTGTTCAAATAGAAATAGAAACTTTAAATGAAACGTCACCCACAAATTCCACTTAATGAATATCGTTTTATCGTTACGAACATCATTATAAACTAGGAATCAAATTATTAAAATGGATTGGAAATGTTCGAAACCATGATTATTATTGTTATTCAATTCTCGTATAACCTATTTCAAGCAATCATTCCATAACAATACTCATTCTCTAGTAATAAATTTTGAATCGACAGAAAGAAAAAATTATTTGAAAACTGGAAATATTGTGAAATACCTACAACAGATATATAAAATTTCAATTGAATCAATTTGTATGAATGGTTTCTTGCAACGTTGCATTGTCAGTAAACTCTAAATAATATAGCGGTACTACCAGCACTTGTAAGCAAGGCCGAGCAAAATATAAACAAAACATTAACAAATAGACGAAAAATATTTCGAAACCCTCGTATAAAGCCAAACAGGTGATACATTTTTTTTAATGTACATTACCGTTTCTGTAAATACGTTTACAGAAATGGATGTACTATGATTACGATATATTGTTAGACCGGTTTAGGTATAGTCTGAATCTATAAGACATGATTGACTGTTTCATGGGAACGCTAAGCAAATTTTGTCAAACTGGGTTATTCATGATTCGTTTATCGTCTTTTAGCAAAGTTTACATTTCGAATAGGACATCAGCTGAAAACTGTTGTATAATTCTCAAACACCACAAATTGTTTCGAATTACGTTATACAAAGTATCTATCAACATTGTTACACTCTTAGTTTGCAACAAAACTAACCGTATTGAAAAACCCCATGATAAAAATTATTTCTTGTGAATATTCTTGAATATTGGTGGTGTGTTTGATGAAGTGAATGTTCAAAAAAATCTATTGCTGCTGTTACGGGTGCTTCAAATATTTACTCTAATATGAATTAGTAATCGTTATTGGACTGTTAGATGAAAATTAGTTGAACTAGAATTGAAGGCTGATGTCTGAAGCTGAAAAAAAAAGATTGTGCAGAGGGGCAAACGCTCAAATGGGTTGTATTTGGGATCACTTGTGATCATTTTTCATAGCAATTCAATATAAAATAAAATTTTTCGAAATAAATTCTACATATATTAGCCCAGACAGGGCAGAAAAAGCAATATTATTATTATCAAGGAAGTAGTTTTGACGAATACTCGTATTTTAAGCAGTTACCAAATGTGGTTAACGAAACAATTCATCACGAAATTGACTTGATGCCGATCCAAAGTATTGCATCAACTTTCAAATTGAGCTTCAGTTGAATGTTATAGGAGTATAGAAATGGTGTGAATTTTTTATTCAACTACTATTGAAGATATTCACGAAACATTTTCGAAACAGTTTGATCCTTAAGAGAGCCAAGACAGTAGACTATGTTCTGCGTAAGGAACATTTGAGATGAAGTTTCAAACTTGAAAGTTTTTCATTTCTGATCATGGGAGTTTTTGGATGAAAACAAAAAATTGTTAGAAAAATACTTTTGTTTTTTAACATTATAATATCATAAACAATTTTAAGTGTTATTAACCATTCCATTTGTTATTTTGATAACTTTTTGTTGAATGAACGTTTCTGTCCTCATTCCAATCACTTCCCCCAGTTTTTCAATAATTATCAATAATCATGAGACTGTCAGACCTTTTTCTCTCTCATATCATTCTCCATATTACGAAACATGGGAGACGTTACATTAAAATAAAAATCTTGATTGGTTCCTCTTATACATATGATACAAGACACATATGATTCTATTCAATTCACCACAGAAGAGAAGGTCAAAAAAATGATGCTTTCTTCACAAAAACATCTTTCGTTCAATTTCATTTTGTATCCGAATTCTGCGATTTCAACGCATTTGTTTTGAATTTTTTAACGACAGGAAAAGTGTAAATCTTTTCAACATACAAAAATTTGAATGTATTTCGTCCATGATATGACTGCAGCCGATATTTTTTTTATCATATTGATGAGATTTGGTGAATTTCTTTGTATGAAATGTATTAATATGATTTCTATTGACTATCAAATGAATAAGAGGGAAAAAAAATAAAGATTTATGTATGTTTCTGCCAAATATACGAAAGGTGACAACTTTCCTCAGACCACGAGTGTCATTATCAAGTTCACTTTTTGTTATTTCTCACTGTGAGGTATCAGTTTCGGATACTTGAACATGTTGACTAGGATTTCAAGAAATATCACTGCGTTACGAAGAACATCTGTTACGACAGCAATTATAGCGTCTATTCTTGTGTTGTTAATTTACATCATTTGACATGGTGTATTATCGAAATTTATTGATATCAGTAGAGACTTCTGGATATGTTTCAAAAATAACTCGTAGGCAGTGGTCGGACGTTTTTAAAATGCTGGTATTCCAATTCATTACCATTAGCATGAGACCATGATTAGGATTTTAAGAATTCGTGAAATGATATTCGTAACATCGATGATTTGTATGAAATTTTATATCAAAGTTAGTCATTCCGATTCATTGTTAGTGAGAGAAGTTACTGAACATTTACAAATTTTCAGAAAATTGTTATTGACAATTCGGATGAAAGCTGTTCTTAATCATTTCGAGAAATTGACCAGAAGGAAATTCATGAAAAATGATTGTTTCTATAAATCTATTATCATCTAAAGGCGATTGTGAACACTAACAACAGAAACGTTATCGAGTAGCTTGATTTGTAGCTTGAATTTATTTGTTATCCTTCATTTAGTATATTTTCGATCATTTATTTCATTTTCATTCAGATTTTCGAAGTAAGCATATAACTGACTTTTCACTGATTGATTAACCTGTTGATTATTATATTCCTCCCATGTTTGAATATTATTTCTCAGCACGGTTTTGAATAAGTAAATTATTCCATGTTCAAAAACCGCATATGCTGATCGTCTTCGGAATAACCATATATTTTTGACAGAATTTCTCTTTTGAAGTGTTGAAAATATATTTGGAAATTAGATATCATTGGAAGAAAACAATACACGTCCATGTGTCCTTTGATGAATTCAATGAATTACAAAAACATAATTAACTCAGTTCTGTCAGGGTATTATTCAAAATGTTCGTTCTTGAATTGAAATGATGCTACAATGACGATCTGAAGACAGATATTTGATGCAAGTGATACGAAGGATTGGTTGAGGTAGTCATTTGAAGAAAGATGCTAATGAGATATTTTATTTTGGAAAAGTGATTCACTATGCTCAACTTGGATTCACTGAATCACATTTCATGTGTTTTACTTCTGAGCAGAGTATATATTATAGATTTTCTGAGAAATATGATACAATTCATCTGATTCAATCGAAATTTTTTTCTTGAATTCCTCAAATTTGATATTAAATGAATTTAAGAAATACGTAGTTTGTATGAAGAATCTTCTGAGCAGTATCTGGTTTTCAGGAAATTTTTGTAAAAATATAACTAACTGTGTTAACATTCGTGTAACACTGAAAAATTTTTAATACTTTCTATCACAACTCGAAACATAATTGAAAACGAGTCCAGGCTGATAGTTCAAAATCTTGATAATCAGTTTGATAATATGGTACTACCTACTCGTCGGAATTCAAAAGTATCCACTACACTCTCCAATTTTTCACGATTTCAAGAAGAGATCCCCAGAAAATTAGATTATAAAAAATACATGATAGTGAAATTCAATTGCATTCATACATTTTAATTTCATTTTGTGCTAACTGATTTCGACATTTTTAGTGATTATTCGTCAAAAGTACTTACATTTTTGAATTTTAATTTCAATTGAAAATAGGTATTCTCTCGGAATATGTATCAAACGATGTCAATTCTTCTCAACAGGTAGCTGAGATATATCGCTCATAAAAATGTATCACACTTGCACAATACAATTATAACATTTTATTCCATTATCAGCTCAATATCTGGAGTCCTTCATAGCTTGATAAGAATTTTTTTGAGAGAATTTTCGACAAATAAATTCCACATGAAATTTTCATTCATATAAATTATTTTTAAAGAATGGATCATTGCTTCAGAACAAACTTAGCGCTCAATCACCACCCGACTTTTTATCTATACCTTAAAAATATTTTCACAGAGAACGCAGGACGTCGCAAAAGAAATATTCACCGTCGCGATGCACATGTCAAATGTCGTCCCGGCGCCTCGCACTACACTGACGCCGCGTTTTGCTAGCGATACGCCGTCGGTGTATTGGAAAATAGCGCGTGCGTCGATTTTCTTGTGTCTTTCCAAGACGTATGTCGACGCCGACGGCGGTTACAATGAGAACATCTACAGATTGGAGACGTCGAAGTCGTTTCATGGGGGAAGTGGGTCTGTGATCGTTGGTTATGTGATATGGGGCGGATCATACCGTGTCAATGTGAAATGGGTCACTGGTTTTCTAGAAACCGATTCGGTGAATTCGATTAATTCGTGTACAACTAATTTTCTGGAATTGTCGTGAACCACTGTTTTCAAAAAAATAAAATTTAGTTCGTTTGCGGAGATACTACATAAATTCCAAAAGTCTTGAAAATCAAATATTTTGATATTATTGAAAACCATAAAATTTCGTTTAATTTTCCGACGAACAGAACTTTGAATTGAAAACATGGAATATCAGTTTCAAAATATTTTAATAAATGTTTTTTATTGAAGCTCAACTGAGTTTATATACTGAAAAGATAAAATAAAAGTTGATGGTCAGAATAGAGAATCAGTTTTTGTTATGTCTACACTATACCTACCTAACAACTGATTAGTTTTACCATTATTTCTAATTCTATATTGTACTTGTTAAACAGACAGTTACAATATTTTTTTATTACCCCAAAACTTCAGATTTCCAACTACAAAACTGACGAAATTCAATACAATCTTTGAACCCTTATTTTTCCCCTTGGGAGTGGAAATTTATGATTCCCTTTCTTGATCCTTATATACCCTATACAAAGAACCTACCTGCTTATTTCGAAATTCTAGGTTCATTAGCTTTGACTGTACGTTGATATAAGAGCGGGCAACAGCTAGTAATTCATATTTTAACTCCAAAAATATAGTACAGTAAAATATACCAACTGCACTAAGGCTTACTGAATTGCATCAAGTGAATCTTATCGTGATACCTTTTGAACGATTTTTACAAATTACTATGCGTAAAAGACAAAATCTATCTATATTATATACTCAAAACGATAATTATATAAAACCGGGTAAGTTTACATTTTCGGGGTAACGTCGTGAATTCATCCTAATCAACTGTTATAGGTGTAACTCATTTTTTAATTCAATTGTTTCATGGTTTTTGCACTTGGTTTATTACTAACAATCTACTTTTTCATTTTCTTCATGAATAACTTATAAACAGATATATTCCTTAGATCATTTGGTAAAAAACTATATATTCTTGTCTTTGAGTTTGTCTCGCTACATTTTCCTAGAAGTAGGTTAACTGGTGAATTTCACTACATTTGCCAAGATATGTAAGTTTATTTGTTAGCAATTTCAAAGAGAAGCAGAAAGCTGTAACCTCATTACGAAAACATCATCAATTATCAACAATTCTAACGATATTCAGTAAGTAGGTAAATAACCCATCTTATTGACGATATACATTTCTTGAATTGAAGGGGTTATATTTTTAGGAGTGATTAGTTTTTGGGAAAGAAAGTTTTTGGCTTTCTACTACTCCATCTTGATATAAAAAAAGGATGAGGGAATCTTCCAAAGAAAGGAAGTAAGTAATCAATTTGAAAATAAGTAACTCTATACATGGATGTGTAGATCATGCAAAGAAGTAACTTTCAGACACAAACTGAATGAAAGTCCTCCTGAAGCAGCTACTTTCATATAAACATTGAATTATACGAAAGAAAAAATTCTTTCGAAACAAATACTTCTATTCATGTTATCCAATTTGGTACTGAAGAGCCTTAGGGCAAATGTCTTAAGGCGAAACATCGGTGTATACCAGTGAGGATGACAGTGTTCTATGTAAGTGCAATTTGTTACCATTCATTCAAAGTAGAACTCATGTTAATTATATCTGATTTTTATTCCACAACGAATGTTTGAAATACAAACTGAGTGGAGAAAAGTATCTTCTGTATAATTCAGTATTCTTATAGAAGTATTTGTTTCGAAAGAATTTTTTCTTTCGTATAATTCAATGTTTATATGAAAGTAGCTGTTTCAGGAGGACTTTCTTTCAGTTTGTGTCTGAAAGTTACTTCTTTGCCCAATCTACACATTCATGTATAGAGTTTCAAATTGATTACTTCCTTCCTTTCTTTGGAAGATTTCCTCATCCTTTTTTTTGTATCAAGATGGAGTAGTAGAAAGCCAAAAACTTTCTCTCCCAATAAATTTCTCATTCTAAGCCATATTGGATTCCATATAAAGGTGTTTATTTGATTTTGTAGTGTCATTGTATCTGATCAAAATTAGTTCGAAAAGTTCAAATTCAAATTTATGATTCCCATTCAAATTCATTAACAAATTTACAATATCAAATGAACATCTCTGAATATTGAAAAAATTGTTAGAACATGTATAATATATCAACAGTCTGCTGAGTGTGAACACTTGTGTTCAGAGTGGATTAGCTGAAATTATATAATTACTAACATACATCAGAAAATGCAAGCGGCAAAATAATAACAAACCTTATTATTCTAGGTTTTGTAAGTTTCATCCGCAAGACGAAAATTTAATTTATTCACCCAAATTTGGATTCTTTCAACTATCCACAAATTTGCAAACGTTCTATGAACGTTATTATTGAGACTAATTTTCTGTGTGACACAAAAGATACTGGTTAAGGAAACCTGTGAATTTGATAGAAAAACATGACTGAAGCTATTCATTGACTTCTATAATCAATTGGCGAGGATTTGAATTCCTTGAGTTTTCGACCTCCCATGAGGTGTTCAAAAAAATATGGAATAGTTAGTAACACAATAACCATTTTGTTAGATCTAATTGAGGCGTATGAAAACTGACAGAAACAAACTATTCGTTAAATCAGGAGAATGAGGCATTGAAGCAAAAATGCCGAATTGGACATCCAACTATCTCAGTAACAGACCGAAAATCAATACAGTGAAGAGCTCAGTTTTTAAAGAAACTGAATATGACTTGGAACATTTTCAAGCAGAGATTCAAAGGAACTTTATTCATTTATATATTTATTGATTATGAAAGTGTCACCTGATTTGAAAATGAGACCTACTCCCGTTGCAACCCTGAACGAGTTGCACGCTACCGTATCTAAAACTGACTTATCCTCCCAACTCAAAATAGCTATCAACCTAATGAAGTGTTAATCTAACGTGTTTCATATACACCGTACTTGTTCAAAATCAACGATGCGTCAAGTCATAACTCTCTCATATGTTCACGCACCACTCATCTTTATTATTCGCTAATCTTTCGTACTAACGTAGGGAGAGGAATAAAGTACATATTGTCCATTTGGAATATGAGAAATAGTTGTTATTTACAACAGTAGGATTCGATGGAAAAACATTTCATGTTCCAAAATTTTTTGTTATTCTATGGTATAGTTTTCAAAGAAAACGTATACAGCGACTAGAACACTTCATCTCGTTTGATAAAAGTTTTTTTTTTGATAGAGATGTACAGAGAAACTTGAAAGCTATTGAAATATATTTCATTGAATTGCATATGCTTCATAATTGGCATCAACTGCGATGGAACAATGAAAATGATGCAATAGATTATCCCCTACTTATTAACGAAATACCTGAGATTACTCATCAGACATAAGAACATTGATTTTTTTGTTGAGAATCCAATGGGACGGATTAAATCTTACATTGTCTTTCTCTCCTTTAATGTACCCGTTCCAAAAACTGTACAGTTCGTGAGGTCTCTTCCTTACAGATATCATTTAATTGTTAGAATGAATGTTGACTACCAACTCGAACCAATTCGAATGGAATAACACATTCTACAAACAGATCGACGGTGTCATCGATGATCAATCTGTTCATGGAAAACTGAGAGAAAAAGACTCTGCAGCCGGCTTCACTACGTTCTAGGAATGGGCTTTGCCATAGGAATGACAAACTTTTGTCATCTGATGGAACGTATGTGAGATGCTCGGCGTGGATAATTTGAATTTTCTGCACTCAAAAATTCAGTACAGTGTGTAGATTGAAAAGAACCAATTAACGTTCATGAATGTCTTGATGTCTGGAAAAAAAAATTAATTATAGAAAACGCACGCCAATGGATATAAAAAACAAGATATCAATAGAGCATCTAGTCCAAACCGGTACAAGAAACAATCGCACATACAGATCCCCATGTTTGGCTCAGCTTACCTTACACGAAAACTGTCTGCAAGCCTTCACTTGGCCAGTGATGGCAAAAACCCCTTCCGGTGTTAACCGGCTTCTGTTTGGGACTAACAGAAAAACCTATGATAATTTGGGGTAGTGGCAACACCGAATGTGACCGCTACACTTTTCTATTTATAGACTTGAAAAGGGTAGTGCGTCTGGGAATCGAAAAATCTCATCGCTTTGTAGTTACCGATTTTGTTAGAATGAGACGAATAGTACATACGGAGAATGTATTAAATAGTAGAAATATACAGTCCATATTTAGTAGTTAGCTTTTGATTACTGAAGGTGAAATTCCTTATCAGTGGATAATAACCCAGAACATTTGGTCCTTCGAGCCGGATGTTATTAGATTCACTTGATTGTAATGAAAAACAGTGATTAGAACGAGGTATTAGTGGTAACTGGAAAAATTATTAGAAGTTCGTCTCCCATTAGATGAGATTAGGTAGTTGGGCGAATGCTTACCACCAACCACAAGTGGACAGGCGACATAGCAACAAGAGGTTGGAGTTAGTTGCCGGCGTAGCAGCGTTCGGAGAATTAGTTATTGTTGGGAGTCCTGTTGACCTGGGGAAGAGGCTTCAGCGTGGTTGAACCGGTAGACGTATCTGCGTAGAATAGCGGAGTGCTGGGAGAATTAAAAAACCTTATTAAGAAAAGGGGTACAGTGAAGTTTAAATTAACAGCCTCTGTAAAATTTTTAGAAAACCTTCCTCCTAATGATTCTGAGGAAGATGAGGAGGTATTCGAAGAAATTGAACAGAGGTTGGATAGAGTTCAGTTACTTTACGGGGAATTTGAGGAAGTACAAAGAGAAATAGTTGATGTAATAGAAGAAACAGTATGCTGATACGTGGGAAAAATATCAAATCGAGTTCGATGATATTTATTTTAAGACAGTGGGTAGAGCAAAGAAACTCGTAAATAAACATGCACTTAAAAATAAATCTGATACTAGTGAAAGCGGTAGTACTAACTCGGAGGTGAAGCTGCGGTACAGACCGGAGTTGTCTTCAATTCCGATACCTACTTTTAATGGAGAGCTTGAAGTGTGGATAGAGTTTAGAGACATCTTCACTTCGTTGGTGGATGAGAATGACTCAGTCAGTGACATTGAAAAATTTCATTTTTTGAAAAGTGCTTTACAGGGTGAGGCACAGAAAGTAATTCAAGGTGTAAAATTTTCAAAAGAAAATTATATCGTGGTTTCGGATCAGCTTTGTGACAGGTATAATGATACTCCGATGCTAGTAAATTTTTATCTTAGTTCATTAGTAAAAATACCACCTATGACTAAAGAATAAGCTAGTGATCTTGGGAGGATGTCTGATACAATTATTAATAGTCTTTTTGCATTAGAGAAATTATATATTGTTGTATCATCATGGGATTCTTTAGTTATATACATCATGTTAGAAAAATAAGATCAGAAGACATTTGCCCATAGGCAAGAATTTAAACCTAAGGGAAAATTACCCACATTAGATCAATTCAAAAAATTCTTGAAAGGTAGAATTGTAACTTTGCGAGAAATTGAGAATAATAAAAAAACAAAGGTAGAAACAAATATTTTCAAAAACCCTAAGTACAAAAATCACTATTGACTACTTTGTCGTCAGGATGTGCTTTATGTCAACGAAAACATGATATTTTAGAATGTACTTAATTCTTTTTTCTAATTAAAAGTATATGCTAGATATCAGGAACTAAAACGTTTAGGCTTATGTATGAGCTGTTTCAAAAAAGTCATATGAGTAGAAGTTGTACAAATGATAGTATTTAAAAAAATGTAATGGTAAACATGACAGTTTATTACATTACGAGAACCAGTCAGAATCTGGAAACAATATCTCAGATCAACAAGCTAGCACATCATTGGTTGGATCGAATTTCATAGAATATAATAGTGTATTATTGTCAACCGCGTTGATGGAGGTGGTTGATTCAAAAGGTTATCCTCATACTTGTCGGGTCTTGCTTGATAATGGGTCGCAAGTTAGTTTCATAACTGTTCGACTTATGTGAAAGGTTGAATCTGGAAGTTGAACAGGTTTATATAGCAATAGTTGGCATTAATCCAGTAGTGTCTGAAATAAACAAAAGATCTACAGTTGAAATAAAGTAAAAGTGTAGTAGTTTTCAGTTCGAAATTCCATGTTTGGTTGTGCCTATCATAAGTGATGCAATAACTAGTCAGTCTGTTAACACTTGTCATTTGAATATACCTGAACATTTGAAACTTGCTGACCCAGAATTTGGAAAAAGGAGACACAATAATTTACTGTAAGGGGCAAACATTTTCTACAACTTATTATGTGCTGGTCAAATAAGGTTGTGGAAATTCATGCCAGTTCTTCAAAAAACGAGGTTAGAGTGGTTGGTGTCAGGTTCAGTTAGTCCAGGTTTCAAAACATCTACCGTTAAATGTAATTTTAGTATGAACTGTGAAATCCAGGAACAGTTGTCAAAATTTTGGGAACTGGAAAAGCCTCCTTCCACACATTGTAGAATGACTGAAGATGAGTAAGAGTGTGAACAAATTTTTAGAGACACAACGAAACGTTGTGATTACGGAAAATTTATGGTTCAAATTCCATTGTGTAATTCTCCTGAGAAGTAAGGTGAATCGAAAGAACTTGCTGTTAGAAGAATGTTAGCATTAGAAAAAAGATTATCAAGAAACACAGTGATGCAAAAAATGTATGTAGACTTTATGAATGAATATAAAGAGTTAGGGCATATGTCATTAGTTGATTCAGAAACCGAGGGAGCTCATAAATCATACTACTTACCCCTCCATGGTGTATTAAATGAGAAAAGTACAACAACAAAGATGCGTGTTGTATTTAATGGTTTCTCTTTTACCACTTCAGGGTTCTCATACAATGACATCCAATATACAGGTCCCAGAATCCAAGATGATTTGTGGTCAATTCTTGTCCGGTTTAGGAAACATCCAATAGTTATTTGTGGAGATATAGAGAAAATGTACCGAATGATCTTGGTAGATCCAAGCCAAAGGTCCCTCCAAAAATATTATGGAGAAGTAAACCTGAGGAGGAACTCCAAGAGTTTACATTGAATACAGTGACGTATGTTGCGAAATCAGCGCCTTATCTTGCAATTAGGTGCATTGAGCAGCTTGGATTAGATAATATCAGGCAGTATCCTAGCACTTCAGAAGTTATTTTACATGATCTCTATGTAGACGATATGATGTCCAGGGCAAAAACAGCTTCCGAAGCAATAGCCATCTGTAAACGAGTACCCCAAATTTTAGAATCTGGTGGTTTTCGATTAAGGAAGTGGATTAGTAATAATCCAGAGATTTTGCGAGCAGAAGATGTGAATCAAACTGGGGGTAATAAACACTTTGGTGAAAATGATCAGACCAAAACGTTGGGTCTGTACTGGGCACCTTATCCAGACAAATTGATATACTGCTTCAAGTTCAATGATCATACATCAAAATGCACAAAGCGATTAGTTTTATCTCAGGTATCAAGAATATTTGACCCATTAGGTCTCTTAGGCCCTTGTATAATTATGGCAAAGATTCTCCTGCAGCGAGTGTGAGAAGAACATTTATCATGGGATGATGAACTTCCCATCGAGTTAGCAAAGAAGTGGAAAAATTTACGATTTGAATTAGAGGGTATAAATCACTTGGAAATTCCAAGAAATACTCTAACCACAGAACCTGTGTCTGTAGAGATTCATGGGTTTGCAGATGCGTCGATACAAGCATATGGAGCTTGTATTTATATGAGAAGTGTTGAGCACCATGGAATATAGGTTGAACTGTTGTGTTCGAAGGTAAAGGTAGCTCCTCTTGAGACATTGACAGTTCCGAGATTGGAATTGTGTGGAGCACTAGTCTTGGCACAATTAGTAAATAAGGTGGTGGATGATATGAAGCTAAATTTTGATCGCGTTGTTTTGTGGTCTGATTCAACAGTAGTTCTGGGGTGGCTTCGTATGGCTTCAGGTATTTTACAGATATATGTAAGAAATAGAATCGCACAAATTCAAAGACTGTCGAATCCTGAAAATTGGCGACATGTTCGGTCAGAAGACAACTCTGCAGATCTCCTGTCTAGAGTCCTACCTGACAATCTTATAAACTCTGAAAAATTGTGGCATGGGCCAGACTGGCTCCAGTTAGAAGAAACCACCAGAGGGAGTCATTCTCCAATGAGATTGAAGAAGTTATAAAAAATAATTGTTTATCGAAAAATAGAAACCTGCTCAAACTAAGCCCATTCGTTGATAGTACTGGTATCCTTAGGGTGGGAGGTAGCTTACAACTATCGACTGTACCATATTCACAAAAACACCCTATATTATTGACGGCAAAGCATCGATTGACAACTTTATTTTTCGAAGCTGAACACAAAAGTATATTACTTGTAGGGCCTCAAACATTGTTAGGTTCAATTTGAGAAAATTACTGGGTATCAGGTGGTAGAAATCTCTCAAGAAAGATCACGCATGGATGTGTAATGTGTTTCAGGGCAGATCCTATAAGTCCCTTACACAAGAAATAGGTATTTTGCCAAAGCCCAGGGTCACACCGGCCTTTCCTTTTAGCTCAGTTGGAATTGATTATGCCGCACCATTTTTTATCAAACACTTACCAGGTCGTGGTGCAAAACTTATGAAATGTTGGATTAGTTTATTTATATGTATGTCCACGAAAGCGATCTATTTGAAGGTAGTTTTGGGGTTGACGACCGAAGCATTTAAGAATTCATGAAAAATAACGCAACTTCTCTCACTAGTACTTTTCAAAATGAAGCAATTTCATGGAATGTTACTCCCAGTCAAGCACCAGATTTTTGAGACCTCTTGGAGGCTGGTGTCCGTTCTTGCAAGTATCACTTGAAGAGAATTGTGTCAAATGGCTCTTTAACTTACGAAGACTGTCTACCTTGCTTACACAAGTTGAATCAGTCCTAAACTCGGGACCATTGTTTCCACTTTCCTCTAGTCCTAATGATTTTGATGTGTTAACCCCATCCCATTTTTTGATTGGACGACGGATGGTGTCACTCCCTGATCTTGATGTTAGAGACATCCCGGTAAACTGTCTATCCAATTTTCAACATATTCAGTCGTTACTACAGCACTTTTGGTCACGCTGGTCCAGGGAATATATGAACAAATTACAGGTACGGACAAAATGGAACAAGGTGTGTCCAAATTTAGAAATTGGGCAACTCGTTCTCATGAAGGAAGATAATACGGCCCCACTCAACTGGAATTTGGGAAGAGTTATTGATGTTTTTCCAGGTCCAGATGGAAGAGTTCGTGTGGCTAAGGTACAGACTAATACAAGTGAAACGGCCGATTTCTAAACTGTGTTCTCTTTCTGTGAACTACCACTGCTATATAGATTGAAAGCAATCTTTCAATGTGGGGGGAATGTTTGGGACTAACAGTGAAACCGATGATAATTTGGGGTAGTGGCAACACCGAATGTGACCGCTACAATTTTCTATTTATAGACTTGAAGAGGTTAGTGCGTCTGGGAATCGAAAAATCTTATCGCATTGTAGTTACCGATTTTGTTGGAATAAGACGAATAGAACATAAAGGAAATGTATTAAATAGTAGAAATATACAGTCCATACTTAGTTGTTAGCTTTTGATTACTGAAAGTGAAATTTCTTATTAGTGGATAATAATCCAGAACAGGTTCTTCCTACCGGATGGTGTAGGTCAATAATTTTCTACACATGTAAAATCCTGCCATCTTTGCACATTTCGAAACAATTTGCAGTAGCTGAACAAGCTCCACAAGAAAGTCATGGATTATAATTTGATAAAATAGTATTTCATTCATTTGTTATAATTTGTTGAATACACCGACCATTCACTTGGTGAAAATCAATATTCATGAAAACAATAACAAAGTGTTACAATATAAACCTAATCCTCAATACGTTTTTCACTTCGAGAGGAGCTTCACCAGTTGTACAGAGTGGGCCAAATTGAACACTCTTAAAGGAAAACAACTGTTTTCAAAAATTTTTGAAAAGTTGCTGTAACTTTTCTCTTGTCAAAATTTTCTTGTCTCTATGAAAACTTTTCCACAGTTCTTCTGTACGTAGAAGAATAAATAAGTTTTTCACGGAGTGAAAAACTTATTTATTTAAATGAGATATCAATAGTTATTGATGAAAACTATTTTTTAATGAGACACCCTGTATATCCCTGTATGTTTCACTATAACTTGAAATTACCTTTCCAAATATTTAGCACACTTTGCTAGAGTTTCTAGAGAGCTTCTAGGTTTTTCCATGTAGAGTTTGAAACTCACACTTTCATCAAGTAGGCTTTGGACGACGCGGCGATAAAACAGAAAAAAATAATTCAGTAAGAACAAGCAAACAAAGAGAAAGAAAACATCACAAATCAGAAACGAGAACGCAAAGAAAAAAGAAAACAAACAACAAAGAAGAGAGAGAAAAAAAAAACAAAAGATGGAAAGGAGTGACGAGGGCCACCCGCGAAACCGAGAACCAAACAACGAACAAGCAACGAGCAAGAAAAAGAAAAAATCAACACTAAAAAGTAGCACTACCCAATAGCAAATGACAAAACACCAAAAAAATACAGAATAAGGGGACACACCGCAAACCACGATGCATGAACAGAAAAAAGAAAGAGGAAACTGTCACCCATACCAGAGGCCAAAGTCAGCAGCAATAAGAAAGAAGAGAGTAGGCGAGACGCGACTCACACCCGACAACAGCAAAGAGAGAGCAGACAGGGACAGGGACACCTCCACCGAAAGGAAAAAAAAAACAAAGACCAAGAAAGACAAAGACAACGCAGCAGAAAGAAATACAAACACGCACACGAAGCCCAAGGGACCTACACCTACACTCACCACCCCAAAGATACAGATAAACTCGAACTCAAAAGAAAGACAACGACAAACAATAACCAGACATGAACAAGACACAAGCAAAACAAAAACAAAAATACAGATGAAGAAGACACACAAACCCCTGATCACGCGTTCAACTCTGTTTATTTTGTTTGCGTTGGAAACTAATATGGTATAATTTTACATCTGTTGATCACCAGGGTGGCCAATCAATAAAGTAGTGTGAGAAATATAACTCTCAGAGAAAAAGCATATAACCAAAATCACACCAAGCTCACACACAAGCGGCGGTGTCATTTCCAAACTTCTCATTAAGAATGGGAGTTGAAAAACACTTTCGATTTCCGGTGTTTTGCTACTCCATTTCTGCAAATCAGTTCACCAGTCCGAAATATGTGGTGCTTTACAATTCCCCAATTCGTAAAAGAAGGTTAAAAGAAGGTTATATAACCGCCGGTTATAGGGTTGACAGGAATGGAATGGTTTCAATTCAAAACTACACAAACACATTTGGCATGTTTTCGTGAAAACATTTTTTTGTGACAATTATGCCTTGAGGTACGTTTTGATGGGCCATCCTGTAGTACGTGAAACTGTGACATGAAAAAACTCATATAAGTAAAGAGTGAATTAGAGGCATCGCCTGGCGACGATATTACTGTCTTTGAGGTGATAAAGGAAAAAACTGATTTACGTAGTCTCCTTCTCCACTCACACTATACCGTGACCCCTATTAAAGACGGTCATCGGCGTCGCCGTCATCTTGAATGTGCGTGCGGAACTTGTGACAACAAAGGCTAACGTCGCAACGTCCTTCGTCCTTTCTTAGTCAAGACGAATGTCCTTCCGCTTGAACACACGTATAGGAGTAAATAAATGCCAGTAAGGATTTCTTCTGAAGAGTAAACAAAAGGAATGAGATCGGTGAGAATCGTGGCATTTGGTATTCGTATTGTGAAGTCTTAACGCGGATTTCACTCCAGGATTTTGTCATTTAACGATGTCCTGTTGCTTTGAGCTTTTAGAGCTTTGAAGGACATGTATGTATATTTCTTGCAACTTTTTCAATTCGAAAAATTGTATATACAAAGTGTATATTGAAAACATTATGTATGTGAATTTATGCAGACTATCAACTATGACATTGGACATTATACTCTTGAGACATGTGAATTTCATTAGTTCGGACTTCCATCGTCTAATATGATTCTACTATGATTCGAAATCTATGAAAAAATAAATGAAATTAGAAATAATAGGCGAAATATCAATTGAATTGAGCAATAACACTTTTAAATTGCTTTGAACCTCATTATGAAATTGTAACTACTAGATATACTCTGCCGCTAATAATCATCAGGTTTATGCGGCTGATTGTGAATAAAAAAAGTTTCAATGCTTTTTTTTTGACTATAGCAAAAAAAACTTTCCCTCAGTTATCTCAATGGTGCGATTTTGTTCCATCTTTTTCATAAATAAAATCTGATTTAAAATCTGTTTGTTCGTTAACCAGCTATCGCACCCCTACGAACGACAACTCTCAGAAGCAAAACTTGTGCGAGCTGAGGATTAACGAGGTCCTACTTTCTAATGTGTGATTACTAACACGTATGCTTCTTTACTCACAAGCGATTTTGGTGGAATTGGTGACAGGTGTGAATCGTTGTATTGGTGCCACGCGCCAGTATACGGGTCTCTGCAGTATGCTGTATAATGCCATCTGTAAGTATTCTCGCTGTGATTTAAAAGTGCGTATAGATTATAACAACAAGTAGCCACATTTTCTGCTGCAAAATTGTCCATATCCAATCCTTCTAGAGAAAATTCGATGACATCATTCAATTTGCATCTAAATATTTCCATTGGAGAGAATATTTTTAAATGAATTACTAAAATATGGGGAAACTGATAGATTGATAGAGACTTTGTGCATTTTCTCCTTTTCTTGCATTTCAGACACGTCGGTTTTTCATTTCCATCCAAAGTTTATTCTCTTGTGAACGAATCCAAGCATTGCCAAAAACTCAATTGGTAGGTTCTTTGTGGTATGGAAAGAGACAAATCCCAGAAAGGATCAAAGGTTACTGATGAGTGTCCATTCACAGTGTGTGCATTTCATCGTGGATTCTAATTGACCAACGAAATTATTTACAATCTTAGAGTTATGCATTTTCAAATATGTGAGCCATGACTCTTGTGCATTTCCGCTGTTGCTCCATTTTTCGTTAATCTCCGTTAAGATTGGTTTAAGTTTCTCATTAATTATATCAACGTATTCATGTAAACCTTCTGAAATCTGTTTGAAAATCGGTTTTTCTATTAATCAGCTGTCGCCCCCATACAAACGACAACTCTCAGCAGTTGTGAAACTTGTGCGAGCTAAGGACTAACGAAGTCTTACCTTTCAACGTGTGATTCCTAACACGGTTGCAGAATCATCCCAGCTTCAACCAGATAAATTCTCTGAGGAAAATATCTGGTCGAGGCGGGAATCGAATCCACGGCCTTCCGATCGTGTGTCGGCGCACTACCACTGCGGACAATTCCACAACTTCCATAACATTCTACAGAAATTGAAAAAAAATGCGGTCAACTTTATAAAATGAGTCAATTTCGGTCCCGGTCCGAACACAATCATTCGCAGTTACTTCCAATATCTTACATTGGTGTAGAGGCTAAGAACAATGTCTTCCATGCTGACGTCGTGGATTCGATTCTTATAACTGAAAAACTTTTTTAATTATGTTACCTACTATGTCAAGTCTGCCGTGACGGCGTGTCTGTCTGCCTGAATTATTTATTCCACAGAAGATTCAAATCTCCCGTCACAATGTTCTGAGATGCAAAAACGTGTGATCTGATTGAATGACGAGTTGCTTGACAGTTTGAGGACGCTACGTGACATTTTGGTACACTCTGATTGGTTGGCCGCTGGGTGACAGGACACCATGTGACAATTTGGTTGACTGGATGGTCTGTATGCCTTGCGAGCTGAGAAGCACATTTGCTGGTGTGATGGCGTCACCTTCTGCCGTCTGTCTCGCTCAATAACGAAGAAACTCCTGGGCGTCTTGATGGGAATTACCCATGAAGTTAGGAGCAAAACTTTGAATCTGATTTTTTAAGGAGGCTGTATTTACCACTCTATCAAATGAATATTCTGACCACAACTCTCCATACTAGAAATACTAGTATTGATATCTTTTATGAATTCATCTTTTTTTGAATATTTCAATAACCATCTCGTGTTTGATAAACATTGGATTACCCTGTTCATGAAACAGGTGTTAAATATTTATAACGATCATCAATTTAGCTTCCGGTAACAAGGATCAAAAGGCGTCTTTCTATATTATGTCAAGAGCTGTTGCGCTCGATATTTCATAAGCCTTTGATCGTGCGTGGCATGAGGGTTTGATTGCCAAGCTTCGAAGCTCTAGTTTGTCGGGTGTGTATGACTCTCCAGCTTCCTGGAAAGAAGTTTTCTCCAAGTAACCGTCCATGAATATATCTAAAATATTTTCATCATAAACGCTAACGTTCCACAGGAATCCATATTGTCTCTAACCCCTTTTCTTATTGTATATCAACTTGTCATTGAAGGAACCAAAAGTTCAATATATTGCTTTACGGACGACAGCACCCTTGTTTCGACATTCCATTCGAGTTCCAGGTCATCGGCTGGGAATGCATATCTCCACCGGCATCGGCAGCAGGAGGTTGCATATCTCGATGAGGCTTTAGAGGTGATTCCAAATTGGGGTGAAAGTAACCAAATTCAAATCGATGCCACGAAAAGCAAGGCATCGGTTTTCTCGAAAAAAAAGTCTTTGAACCGGATGTAATAATGTCAGGACAAATAATTGCACTTTCTGCTTCGATAAATTTGTGTGAGGTTAAAATGGACACTAATATGTCTTGGCATAATCATGTCGCTGGAATTGCAGAGGCTGCTTCTCAAAAGCTTAGAACACTGTCCCAAACTAGAAAACTGTACACACCTCAGCAACTTCCAAAATGCTTCATAAAGCTCAGATCAGACCTTTGTTTGAAGTATTGTTCTGATGTATGGAGCTCTGCCTCTAAACATACTAATCTCCAGCGTCTCAAATCCAACGTAAATCGCTAGTTTTGCACAGGAACCGTCCTTAGAGTGCCTTAGGAATAGCTGTTCCGAAAGGGCTTTTTCTTCCAGTTTGTGTCTGAAAGTTAATTCTTTACATGATCTACATATCTTTGAAATTGATTGTTCTGTAAGATTCACACATTTTTTCTTTTCCAAAAATTAATTTCTTCCAAAAATATACCCTTCCAAAATAAACAAGATTATTATGGTTAGAATTTATTCAAATTAGCGAATTGATCTTATTTACGTACTGTCATCGATGATATGGATGGATTTAACCCATTTTGTGACAAAACGTCGTAATTATGAACGAATTGAGAGTTTTTCTTATATAGTTATCCGTATTTGCTGACGGCGAAACATTAGATGTCTAGCAGTGAAGATGACAATGTTCCATGTTAGTGAAATTTCACTCCTTTCATTATTTATATT
>NW_019292051.1:10232-36724 GCF_000500325.1 Leptinotarsa decemlineata
CGAGTGAGAAATATGTAATTTTCTCACGCATTGTACACTGTACTTTTTCTACGGTTGCGTTATAGAATTGAAAATTAAAATACATATGTAAGTACACTTGAATGTCATTAACTCATTTTTATATGTTATTTAAAATATTAATCAACTGTTATACTTATTTGAACAATTTTGTAAATTAATTCCTGGTAGGTCGTTTTGTTTCAACATGTTTTCGGTAATTGAAATATTAGCTGCGGTCGAAGTTGAAGTTGATGGGGAAACACTAATGATCTTTAAACATGTCTTCTTCAGTATGACCTCAACCGTTTCTTGAATTATCTCAAGTTATGATAATAATTGAATGGTCGATTACTTTCAATTCGAATTATCCAATCAATAATCGATTACTTGCACAAGTTTCCACTTCTGACAGCTATCTTTCGTAGAGAGACGATAGCTGGTTAACTGTAAAACACATTTCAACATTTTTAATACTATTTCTGTGATACTTGGACTGTATTATTTCTTGTAATAATCTCAAATGAGAGGAGAGGATGTAATATATTTTTTTAAACCACATACTATATTCTTTAAAATGTCAAAATTAAAATGATTCTGCACAATATTCTTATGATAATGAATAAAAAATGATTGGTTATGATGATTCTTCATTGATTCCAGTTTTTTATCCACAAGTTATTGTTTTATCGGCGAGAATAGTCATTCTCAAAGAATGCTCTTCTGAGAATTTTTCTTTTTGTAACCTGACAAACGCTAATTTTTCCTCAATTAGCTCATTACTTGGATTCGTTATTACTACCTTGAAACCAGTTTTCTTGATTTTTCTCACATTTCTTTCCTTCCTCAACTTCCGAGATACTGGTAATTTCAGATCTCTAATGGAGTAAGATGACCAATATTGTTTCTTTGATGACGAGCTAGCTTCAGAAATTGGGTTAGTTATGGTCCATTAGCGGTAGATCAAAAATTACCTCTGTCACTTCGACATTTTCGATGTCAGGTTCAGCCAAATTGCCACAGTCACAGTTTATCAGCTCTGACGGCTGGTCTTCAACAATATTTTTCACTGCTGTGACAGGTACAGTGAGCTCTGGAAGTCTGTCAGAATTCATAACTATTGTATATTCCTGTCAGTTGCTTCCTGTCAGTGTTTTTTTGATGTATCCATTGAAGTTAAATTAATATCGAAAAATAAGTTCACTCAAGCCATTTAAAAAGACACAGTTGGGATCCGCCCAGAAAAAATCGAACACCCTGTGTGACCGCCAATATTTTTATTTTGTCGAGCTCGAGCAATAAGGTAATATTATAGAAAATTAGATTCCTATCTGCTTCCTATATAGAGATATGGAACACCGCGCCACTGTTGCAGGACCCTGTATACATATTTTAATGTTTCTTTTTTTAACATGGATAAACTAATGTTTGAGCCCTGATGATGAATTTGATCGAGTCCCAATCGTTGAAAAAACTAAATCGTTCATTGACGGAGAATTGTTGGTCCCTTTCCCAACTGATAAGCATTTGGAAACCATTTTCATTGACATACAATTTTATCGGTGCTAAATTTCTTTCCAGTGATAATTCTCTTGGGATCTGAGGAAAAAGTCGCTGGGGGCTAGATCTGGAGGATACGGTGGATGCAAAAACAATCCTGAGCACAATTCATGTAATTTTGCCATTGTTTTCATCAATTCGTGACACGGTGCATTGTCTTGGTGAAAAAACACTTTATTTTTCTTCATGTACACAGAAAATTCAAATCTCCCGCCTGTGTAGCTATATGATGATGCAAAACCGTGCACTCTGATTGGTTGCATCACTGAGTCGACGTCACCGCTTGGAGTATTTATTCAAATCCCCCGCCTGTGAAGCCGTGTGTTGTTCTGAGATGCAACAGCACTCTGATTGGTTGTTCGACGCGTAAGATACTCAAGCTTGCACTCTGATTGCCTCGTTGACAAACGAGCGGGCGCCTGATCCTGGTTGCTTTAATTATGTCAAATTCAAATCTCCCGCCTGAGTAGTACGATGCAGAAGTGTGCGCTCTGGTTAGTTGGAGTTTAAGGACACTACGTACACTCTGATTGGCTGCCTCACCACCTAGCTGGGTGACAGAAAACCACGTGACGGTGTACTCTGGTTGACTGGGTTGCGAGCTGAGAGGCAACCTCAGGTGGAGGTAGACCTAATATCTGTCTTCAGCCTCAAAATAGGCTTCAGTAGGCCTCAGGAGAATCCTACCTACTATTTCTATCGTATATAAACAGGTGACAGTTAATATTTTGTGGCTGATGAATAAAGGCTTGCAGTGATCTCTCCGCTTAGACTTTGTAAGGTATCTCAAAGACCTCTTCTGTAGCACAAGTATCGTATTCTGTAACTGTGTATCACAATGGCCCCAGAAAGCTATTCCATAGCGAATATGAGATTCGATCAGTGCAAAGTAAGCCATTCTAGCTGTAGTGTACCCTAGTTCATTTGATATCTCTCTAATAGCATAACATCCACTAGATACTTTTTAAGATTTGGCAAATTGGAAGAACCTATTTTCAAATTCACTATTGCTCAAAAACTAACTTCATCCCTTGTTTCCACTTCAAATACTATGGATTATTTAAATAATGTAAATATGCCCAACAACTTTCACTTTGAAGACACAAATTTATTAGAGCTGAAAGAAATCTTGCAGGAAAATAAAAACAAAAATGCAACAGGCATTGATGAAATTTCAGTAAAACTTTTAAATAACCTTCCCGATTCCGCTTTGAATACACTAGTGATGGCTATAAATGAATCCTTTTCCCTTGGAAATTTCCCTCCGTGTCTAAAAACAGCTCTTGTAATTCCTATTTTCAAAGGTGGTAACGCAGAAGATCCAAATAATTTCAGACATATCTCCATGCACTGAACACTCTCAAAAATCATAGAAAAAATGGTGAAAAAAAGGGTATTATCTTTTCTTTACAAACACAATATATTAACCAACTGTTAATTTGGCTTTCAGTAGGCAAAAGGCACAAATAATGATGCGATCTTTTCCTTTCTTGGACATGTCTACACACATCTCAACAATGGTGGGGTCGTAGCTGCAGTATTCTGCGATTTCTCCAAAGCTTTTGATTGTGTGAATCATGCACTTTTTTTGTAAAATTTGAACTACTATGGCTTTAGAGAAGTGTATATTGACTGATTCAGGTCTTACTTAAGTGATAGAAAACAGTTAGTAAGATCAAACAAAAAACTATCACACACTAAGGATATATTATGGGGCTTACCACAAGGATCAGTACTAGGCCCGATTCTTTTCCTTATTTATGTAAATGACCTGGTTACTCTCTCAATTCAAGGAATTTTTACCATCTTTGCGGATGATACCACGCTCCTTTGGCACGAAAAAAATACTTCTAATATGAAAGAAACTAACTCTAGTGATTTAGAAGTTGTGAAAAAATAGTGTACGGCAAACTACTTCTGCTTTAATATTAAAAAAACAAACCTACCCACCTTCAGCTCTAATATTAACAATTTATACTTGAATGGACAAATTCTCGAGAATAAAAAGCAATCCAAATACCTGGGAATCTTCATGGATAACAAATTGAAATTTGATCAACATATTACAGCTTTGAATAAAAAATTGACATCAGGATTTTTGTTTAGCAAAAGCGAGCGGTTAGATACTTATGCAAGGTGGGAGTGCGTGAGTTATGCAGGCCATTATTTTTGAAAGAAAAAATTCTCACCGTTACTTGTATTTTCATACTTGAAATTGTTTGCCTGATTTACAGAAAACATAATATGGTTGGAACTCCGGAAGCTACAAATTACATAACCCGGCAAGTAACTGAAAATAACTTGTTCCAAAAACAAGCCAGACAAAGTTTTCTTTGATTTATGAAAGTAAAAAGCTGTATAATGACATACCTTACGAAATTAGGAAGGAAAAAAGCTATAAAAAGTTCAGAAATCATGTTAAAGATACCCTTGCAAGTAAAGCGTACTACAATCTTAATGAATATTACAATGGAACATTGCTGTGATTTAATATAGGTGTGTTTTTTTGTTTATATTGACACCTATACTTAAAATTATATTTTATACTGGAATAGATCTTATTTTATTGCCATGGCATGTGAACTTATGTTCAAATTGTATATATTTGTTATTTACATCTTTTGAAAGGGACTATACAAACTATTTTGTCTAAATTATGATTGATGTATAGGGTTTTTCATTAAACACTTCCTGTCTTCATCCCATCCTATCTTAATTCAGATGGAACATCGACAGACCTATTGATACCATTATTTGTGGAATATAATATTGTTCAAATGTCTGTGACGGCTTCTCAGGGTAGAGCGCATCAGAAACATCCGATTTTCCATTCTTTCCGACTCAAGCAAACCCCACAGGAAAAAATCTAACGGGATCAAATCGTGCGATCTTGGTGGCCAGTTCACATCACCTCCTCGTGAAATGATCATGCCCCCAAATCGTTCTTGGTAGTCCGTAGTCAAATTGCAGATCTCGAAGTAATTTTGATGAGGCTTTGAAAAAAGTCACAGCGGAGAAATGGAAGAAGTGTGTTTGGCATGTGATATCGGAAGTCGGTACAAAGATGTGCAAGCTTGATAACATAATAGAGGCACAAATCAAGCCACTGATAATTCAGATCGGTGAGGATGACACTACTGATGAAGGGACAAATTCATCCAGTTAGCCCGAAGGCTTCAAAGTTTGGAGACCCCTGGTCTAAGGGGTCACCGGCTGCTTTTATATTTTTTGTCAAGTCCTCCGCAATAGAGCAATTGAAGTCATTAACTTCAGTAGGAGAAAATGGAATGTGTACAAATTTTTTGTGTCTCTTGCCACTAAGTTCATTAATGGATTATAGACAACTCTTTCGCACACAGACAAGCACCTGAACAAAAACTCTAAGCACCAGCCAAAAAAGAAGAGAAAAGAGATCGTTGGTTGAGAGATCACGATATATCTGTGAACCTGAGAGCATTCCTAAAGAAGTAAGGAATACCTTCGAAAAAAATAATTACACAAAAGTGAATTCGAGCGGGCCATACGATCCAGGAGAGAGGACGCCGAAGTAACCCCAGCTAGACTGGTCCCTATGTTCGAAATGTTATAGAATAGATTGGGAGAATCTCAGAGAAACACGACGTAAGCCAACAAAAACTATCAGATAACGTCTAAGGTCAGCTAAAGACGCAAGAACCACACCCAGAGTATACCAGATTCCTTGTAGCTGCGGATCGGTCTACATTGGAACAGCGAAAAGAAGTGCTGATACTCATCTCTCTGAACACAAGAGAAATTGTCGACTTGGACAAAGCGACAAATCAGCTGTAGTCGAACATGCTCTGAACCCACATTATCTCTTTTGGAGATGCGGTAATACTAGATAAAACTCAAAGTTACTATTCAAGAGTACATTTGTCGATCATCGAACCAGAACACGTGTATATCAAGAAGATTTATGGACTTCTGGCAGAATCTTCCAGGATTGGCTCACTCCAAAGCGTTTATCCACCCTTCGAAACTTGATACCAAACAGTTGTTGGACTACAGTGGAGATGAACTACGATGTCTACCAAGCCTTCCTACAGGTCACTGTCATTTGAATCATCATATCCAGAGACTCGGACTGTCAGAAGACAGTGTGTGTCGCCTCTGTTTGGAAAATGATGAAACAGCAGAGCACATATTCTGTGCCTGCCACTCACCATACAAACTAATGGGCTTCGCTGAGAAGCTGGGTTAATTTGGTCGAGTGTGAATAGGTGTGAGCCACAATGAATCCTTGCGGGTTGCGGTGGAGGGCCAAATACGCCAACTCACTTTAGACCTAACCTAACCTAACAGCTGCCGGAGTCATGGCCGGTGAAAAACCCCTCCCTCAAGATGTGCAGTTGATGTGTAGAAATCTTTTATCAATCTGTTAGATTATTAGAGCCGTAAATATCCAAATTCAAGACCGTATTCAGTTAGTGATGGAGTTTATTACTTTTTTGTCATACACCGACTCAAACTTTACGCAGATATGATTTTCCCCACCGGCCGTGACTCTCTCCGGTAGCTGGCTACCTGTCCTTAGAGGTACTGAAACAAGATCAGGTAATCCAATTGAAAGAAACTAAATCACGTCCTCTAATGATGTTATCAAACCATAGTCGAATACTAACTTCGTAGTAAATACAGCCCGAACATTGCGATCGTTGCCACATTGCCTTTGATAATATATACCGCAGTTGTTGATGAAACGTCAGACATAAAAACCTGCAAACCACTGCTGAATACCCTAGAAAATAGCTTTCACACAACTCTAAATAGATCTTATTTTATTGCCATGGCATGTGAACTTATGTTCAAATTGTATATATTTGTTATTTACATCTTTTGAAAGGGACTATACAAACTATTTTGTCTACATTTTGTTAAATTTTATTTTCTATTGTTATATTTTATCTATTAGATATGTGAACTTAGTTTTGCTCAAATTGTGTTTCTGTGTATTTGTATGTTTGAATTGTTTCTTTTCTTTTATTCTTTTAAGTGCTAATATACAAGATTCTTTAACAAGCTTTGTCAATAAGATTGTATTTTCTTGGACAATAAAGTATATGTCTATCTATCTATCTATCTTTCAATTCGATATGTGCACTTTTGAAAAATGGTACATACAGTATAGTAGTGAGATGTACGCTATAGCTGCATAAAAGTTTTCGATAGCTCAACGTCACATTATTCGCTGACGACACTTCCACCCGCAAGGGTTTAGTGTGGGCCACACCTATTCACATTTGGCCAAATAAACCCAGCTTCTCAACGAAGGAGATTAGTTTGTATGGTGAGTGGTCTTTCAGGTCAGATGGTGAGAGAAGGGCTCTGCCGAACTCTAAGAATCTGATTCAGACCCCAGCGGGGCAAGCACAAAGTATATGCTCTGCTGTTTCATTTTTCAAACAGAGGCGACACAAACTATCTTGCGACAGTCCAAGTCTCTGTATATCTTGATTCAAATGACAGCGATCTGGGGTGCATGTACTGTGACATTAAAATCAATTTCAGTTATACAGAAAGTAGCTTTACGTTTTCTGTGCAAAGCAAAGCCACGAAATTCTTGCAGACCACTGTTTGACAAGAAAATCCTCACTGCAATATCAATTCTTATTATTGAAACTATATGTCTCATAGTGAAACATCAAAATCGGTTTTCAATTAACGCAAACGCCACTTGCCAAAAAACAACTTTGATATGCACATTCCAAAATATTTCCCTACTTAAGACTCTTTCATTTATAATGGGTGGAAAATATTCAATCACCTTCCATCTCATCCGAAAGACGCATGCCATGACAGAAAATTAAGGGAAGTTTAAGATACTTTTTAATTAGACTCTCTGACTTTCTGACTCTCAATATATTTCAAGTAATGATTATAGAAGATTTTTAAAAAACATTCTAATGGGCTATTTTTGTAAAGTGTTGTATCCTGCTGTGTAAATACAAACTGTTTCTCTATTCTTTTTTATTGTATATACAAATATTCAGTATTTTCTTGAAATAAGATATAAATCTTCAGGAAATGAAGCATATTTTCTTTTTGACTTTGATTTTGACTTCAAAGTAATATATGAAAAGTTGCTCTTTCAGTTGACAAGAACGAAATTAATCTGGTGGAGGAATTCATAAACTGATATTCATGATCCACAGCAACTTGCCATTCAATTGTCATTTCAATTATGTTCATAGAAAGATAGCAAAGAAGCTATCATACCATCATTTCACCCCAATTTGATTATTGTGTCATCCAGTTGTATCTGCAAAAAAACTCAGAACCCTGTTTGAAGACTGAAGGGGGGTAGTTGTTTTCTGACAGGCGCCACTTCATTCAGCCTACTGTGTAGGTATATCCAAGACTGGCTTGAACCTTTAAGGTTCATTTCTTTAGATTTGCTTACCGCCAGTCTCCAAGCATAGCCCACTGACTAATAAGAAAGTTTTTCTTCCTTACTCAGAGGAATCGGGAAAATTTTGGATATGCAGTTGGTTAGTACCTCGTCCACTAGATGGAGTGACATTTTGTTGTTAACTCCAACTTAGGAAGAGGAATGAAATACTCTGAAAGAATTCCGATTTTCAGTTATGGAATAGCATTGACTTTAGGTCGATGATGGCCATTATCTTGCACTGATGAGTGGCTAATAAGCCCGAAACCGGTCTGCAACTATGTCCGTTCCAAAATTGAGAGTCGACTGTTTCAGTTGTATTGCCAATTGCATATCCAGGAAATTTTTTGTGAAGATTCCTGCACCTACGCCTGTCGGATATAATCCAACGCCCTTCGTGGTTTTGGCCAGAGGAGTAGTTATTTTCTGATAGACGTCAGTCCATTCAACCCACTGTGTAGGTATATCCGGGACTGGCTTGAACATTTAAAGTTTATTTCTTCAGATTTGTTTACTGCCAGTCTTCAAACATAGCTCACTGACTAATAAGAATGTATGAAAAAAGTTGAACAAAAGATTTAATGAAAAATACCTATTAAATCAACAAACGAATGGCAAATACCACATCAAAACATAAAAACAATAACAAATAAAAGATAATTGAAAGTAAATGAGTACCTAGAACGAAAAAAATATATAATTCCCCTAGAAGTGATGTTAAGAAATTGTTCTAACGAGAAAAAGCAATTTTGCACTAGAGAATCTTTCAGTTATCGTTTGACAATGAATATTAAACTGCTGTCATTTATGTTTTCTGGAATTGAATTGAATATTTTTGGAGCCCTGGGACATTTTGAGTTATTTTGAGTTTTGTTAAAGGTACAATGAAGTTACCTTTGTGTCTAGTGTTAGTAATCCTAAGGGGAAGAATGTAACAATATCTTGCAGCATTTTCTTCCGTTCGTGGTCCTATCAAATATTCAGTCAAATTTTGCTGGAGTATTCCAATAGGTTCCGCTAATTCAACATTATTCATTTCGTAGCGGATATCAGGATTTTTATTTTGCAGCAGATGATCGAATATTCTCTCCCCGCTTTGTGGTCGAGATTCTCTATTGAAGATTTTCATTTCCTTTGGCATTACGAAAAAGGGATTGGTAATTTTAATACTGAACTCGTACCGTACAATTTCTTTTATCGTTCTTTTAAAACATAAGATTCACTAATGGAACATTTTGTGTCACTGATTCTTCCTGCAATTCATAATTTGAAATATGAAGAATAGTTTAGAAAGTTTCTTTGAGAGTAAATTCGTTCGGAATTTGATTTTGGTATCGCTTCAACCATTCAAATGCTGAATAAACTCCATACTGGGGAGAAACGATGAAATTTTCAGTAAAGAAAATTAGGAAAAATGGCTGCAATCCATGACTTGGGTTGTTATATGACAATTCAGAAATTAGTTTATTGTACAACAAGTGAGAGAAACGACATATTTCCCACGAGTGCAAATCAAGGCAGCGAGAAATATGTTATTTTTGTCACGCATTGTACACTGTACTTTTTCTACGGTTGTGTTGTTTTCAAGTATTGAAAATTGAAATACATATATTATAATACTTGTAAGTCATTAACTCATTTTCATATTTTATTCAAAATAGTAATTAACAGTTACATTTGAACAATTTTGTGAAGTTATTCTTGGTAGGTCGTTTTGTTTCAACATGTTTTTGGTAATTGAAATATTAGCTGCGGTCGAAGTTGAAGTTGATAGGAAAACGTACTGAGCTTCCACAGCATGGTTGTGTTCAGGTTCTAATGGTGCTGGAGGCTGAATGAATTCTACTATACTTTTTGAAATTCTAATTTTGTTAGCTATGGAGTTGTCGATATAAGATTCAGCAACATTGCTGGATTTCCAACCCCCATGGCGTTTTAAAGTTGAAAGATCTACCCCTGCATTAACTGAAATAGTCGCAGATGACCTTCGGAAACAGTAGCCAGTATATAATTCAGGGTTCAGTAATTGCAAAAATTTAGCTATTTCTTTCACCAAGGTGCTAAATTCATTTATCCCCACAGGCTGTTTCGTACATTTGCTATTTCTGTAACTAAAAAAAACGTATCGGGTAATTTTATTAATCTCACATGTCATCCATTTTTAATTTTCGAAGTTCATCACAACGGCATGCCCCTGTAAGGCCAATAGCTGAAGCAGCCTTAAATCAAAACCAAACATTCATTTCTCGATAACAATTTAAAAATTTCCAATTCATACCTTCATCAGCAAATACTTTTCATTAGGTGCATCTTTTAAAATTGTTGAATTTCTTCAGAAGTTGATGTTTTTGACAGTGATGAAGCAAATTTTTCAGATTTGCGTTATAAAAATGCACGTAGTTTTACGTATTTTGATATATCAACACAAAAGGAACTCCTCATCATCGAGTACTGAGACCATATTGGTGATTTCGATCTTCTTGATAACTTCAAAATGAACTAACAAGGTATTTTCGGGACAAGAATTTACATTGCCTTTCATTTTCCAGTCCATAAAGTTTCTGTAAGCGATTTCATATTTTTCTCTTGATGTGCTTGGTAGTAAATTATTGCAAACACCTATTGCTTACTGAAAAATTTTTTGAGGTGTATTTTCCAACTCTAAATCTTAGTATTGAATTATATCCAATCATATATATAAAAAAGGATGTTTGTTGGTTGGTTGGTTGGTTAGTGATAAATTTCTACATCGCTCAACCGATCGTGATGAAACTTGACATGTATAAGTAATTTTTCATAGAGAAGGTTTTTAAGCTATAAATTTTTCTGTAACTTGCCACTAGATGGCGCTGTAGAAATTTTTTTTCGAAAGCAATGTTCTATAACGCCGGGCACGCCGGCGATTCTGTCAAAACATTGCGATACAGCGACATAGTACTAGTATTCAATAAATCTGAACTGTTTATAATATAACAATCAACAAAAAAACTATTTTCGTTGGGTAAGTTGACAGTAATAATTATGCAGTGCTTCGGTTTTGCTGTTATGGAAACGCTGACAATGGTCTACTTGGATATTGCACGCGAATCATCGGCGTAGCTTTGTCAACATGCATAACGTGTCATATCAATCTGACATGTAACAATTCATGATTGACTTGGGTTATCGTGATAACAGTGAGAAATTATTTCTCACTGTAATGGCGGATATTTTTCAATGCGTGAGAAATCTTTCGTTTTGAACATATGAAAGCGATGTGAGAAGTGGAACATTGTATAGCATCCGTAGAAAAAAGATATATGCCCTTCATTCATTGAATTTTTGGGATTCCTAGTACCTAAGCCCCCGATTATCCCAAAACCTAAATTTGCGAAAATATGTATCTACGCACGCTTAATTCCTATGCAAATGTCATGACCGAAATCTACTTGCTTCCTCTCACATCTTCATACCCATCAATTTCGAAGTAAGACTTTTTTCTCGTATTATTTCACCATCAACTTGGAGGAGTGAACTGAAAATAAATTAAGGAACTTCGATCTACAAGAAGTGGCATTTTTTGTTTCATAATATTATATTAATTGGGGACGTACGTTGTTTCTGAGCAACTTCTCATTCCTCCATCAGTATTTAACAAGAGCAGATGTCGGTTTCCTTTGCCACCCTTTCAGCTCCTCAATCAATACTGAATTTGTTGGTTTTGTTGGTAGGTGAGCTCTAGACAGTTTTCCTTAAAATAAATGTCCATGATTAGGATACAAAATTCCACCGGAACAGAACTTCCTCAATGTAATATTTCAAAAATCAAACATACATACAGGGTGTGTCTCCTGACTGAGTTGTCAATAGGTTTTTTTTTGTAGAATCTAGAGAAATACGTTATAAATAGTTCTTAATTTTTCGAAACACTTTTCAATTCCAATTATCTCCATAGTTACAGAATAGACAACGTCATAAATATTCATTGATCCTCCGCAACTAACGATACCAATAAAAAGGACAAGTCAATGTTTGTCACAATTCAAAATGTTTTTGGAGAACAATGTAGGGTTTAATTGACGAACAAAACCACAAGACGAAATGAAACAATGTGAAATTATTACAATAATGATTGTCATGAATTGTGTTATGTTATATCGATATTATGTTGAAAACATAATACGGGCCCACAAAAATTGGACAAAATGTAAAATATCATATCAGTAAATATCAGTAAAAGAACAAACGAACAATGCTTTAAAAACTACTCTTGGTGGTTGCTTCATTTCTACTGGGGCAATTTCGAATCACTGATTTGAAGAACACAAAAAAGTTGTTGGAATGCGGCAAATGGAAAGTTTCGAACATTTGTTTCATCATCCCCATTGGGTGTTGCCACTGACTCTCGAGCATCGATGCAACAATAAATTGTGATCAACAGTGGAACCGCGTAGTCTTCAGCGATAAATCTCGCTTATGTTTGGGTATGCACGATGGATGAGCAAGAGTAAGAAGGAGTCGTAGTGAAAGAGGAGATCCCCAGTTTGATCCTAAGCACGTTCACCAGACTGTTGGTTTAATGCTATGTGGTGCCATTGCATATGGTAGCAGGACACCTTTAGTCTTCATTGGAGGCAACATGACAGCTCTTCGTTACATTCACGAAGTATTGGAGCCTCATGGTTTTCCATATCTTGAGACCATCGAGAACTCCATATTTCAACAAGACAACGCTAGACCGCATGTGGATAGAGTAACTCTAGACACCATGGCCACTCAGATCACTCGATCTTTCACCGATTGAACATGTGTGGGATATTCTTGGTCACAGACTGCTGAATTCATAACAGCCCCCCCACAGATTAAATGATATAGATATAGAAATAAAATACTTTGTCTAATTTCCACTTACTTGATGTATTGATATTAATACAACCAAGGTTTCGGTTTTACACCATTCTCAAGTATTCTAACACTACTCTAGTAGTAGTGTTAGTGTTAGTAGTGTAGTGTTAGAATATTTGGTAATGGTGTAAAAACCGAAACCTTGGTGGTATTAATATCAATACATTAAGTAAGTGGAAATTAGACAAAGTATTTTATTTCTATATTCAAATCATTTAATTTAAGATGAATTTCCACAAAATAAATGAGTAATCAATATCACAAATTAACCCCCACAGACTTTGGCAGCCCTGACATGAGTTAGAAGTAGGGTAGAATGAGATGCTGCAACAGGATAGAGACCACCTTATCAGGACAATGCCTAGACGTATCCACGAGTGTATGAGACATCTAGGATCTCACTACTGAACTTCACTGGTTTCACGATCATCCAATTTCTCTGGAAACTCACTCGTTTGTTTGCTATTATCTATCAAATATCTAGGTGAAGAAAAATTTATATTTTTTCAATATAAATGGGTGTTAACCTTTTTTTGTCACTTAGTATATCAGTTTATATCTGATATCTCTTTATGTGATGCATTGTATAACTGCAAAAATGATTTATCGACAGTAACTATCGATCAGGTGAATGGAGTAGATGTTATCAAAGCTGCGAGGAAACTGAAAAATAAACCAATTGTTAGTCCTGACCATATACCGAGTTTCGTAGTTAAAGATTGTATCTACTCTTCACTGAGTCCCCCTACTTCATATTTATAGGTATTCAATCTTCCTTTGAAAAGTTGTGAATTCCCTGACCTTTGGAGAAGAGCTCGAGTATGCTCAATTTTATCGACAGTAACTATCGATCAGGTGAATGGAGTAGATGTTATCAAAGCTGCGAGGAAACTGAAAAATAAACTAATTGTTAGTCCTGACCATATACCGAGTTTCGTAGTGAAAGATTGTATCGACTCTTCACTGAGTCCCCCTACTTCATATATATAGATATTCAATCTTCCTTTGAAAAGTTGTGAATTCCCTGACCTTTGGAGAAGAGCTCGAGTATGCTCAATTTTCAAGAAAGGTGGTATTACATCAATAAAAAACTATAGAGCCATTTCAATATCAAGCAATTCCTCTAGATTATTTGGAATAATTTTACACTCCAATATTTAGAGTCCAATACGAAATATTGTATCAGATGATTAGTATGGGTTTGTAGAAAACAAGTCGTGCATAATCAATGTTGCATGTCTGTCACAATGTGTCTCTGAAGCTCTAGACAGGAAACTGCAGGTTGGCGTCATTTATACAGAAAGCAAAAAGCTTTTTTTTGAAAAGATTTCTTCATTCTTCTCAAGCGTCTATCAGAATTTGGTTTTTCAGCAAGTTTAGTTGAACTCATGTCAAACTATCTACTTGATAGAAAACAGCATGTAGAATATGGAGGCTTTGAATCTGCTTGATATATTCCCAATTCCGGAGTGCCCCAAGGCTCGAATTTGAGACCTTTTTTGTTTTCGATTGTCATTAATGTCATTAATCGTACCGGAGGTTCCACGAACTATCAAATTTAGCGTGATTTATGCGCTAGAGTCATGGAAACTTGGACGTTTCGGATGCTCTATGCCTATACCTTTCAAACAAATGGAATATTTTGATGACATCTCACACATACACTTTGTTCTATTCAAATTTATACAATGTTCTTAAAATTCAGTACATCTTGCCCCCTTATTATTCATTCAAACTCGAATATCGTCACAGCCATCCTAACGCAAGCACTGTTATTGAGTCTGGCATAATCATCCGGTCCTTTCCGACCACATTAGTAGACAGATATTCAGGAGCACGGGCGCAAGATGAGTTACAACCGCAATTAGTGGACAGTTGCCGGCGATATCTTCAGAAAACGTTGACTCTCCCACAAAGAACCGTTATCGACTTGCTTGTCTGGGAGTATTTGCAGTCTTGGAGGCGGTGTATAATTCAGCTCGTTGTTATATAGAGTTTAATAGAACGGTTTTCAGAAGCAAGGGACAAAGTAAACGGGATTCAAAACTGAAATGGAGCGGCCATTCTAAGGAAAAAACTTTCAAAAGTGGATTAAATGGGCACATTATCAGTTTCGTTAACGATACTGCTATAGTTCATCTTGGAGAGACAGGCAAAAAAAGATTGGTTCAATTCAATTCAATTCAAATATACTTTATTGTCTGAAGAATAAATTCTTATTGACAAAGCCTTGTGCGAAATATAATTAACTTACAAATGAAGTATCACAAAAGTAAAATCACTAAAAGTAAGTGATAATATGAACTGAAAAGAGACATGTAAATAACAATAACCTAATACAAACGTTGATGATATGAGTAAATTAAATAAATCAATTTGGACTAATTTGAATCAAATCAATTAAATACAGTTAGTCTACCCAATCAAAATCATCATTGTAGAATTCCGCTAAGCAATAATAAGGTCTCACAGAAAGTCTTTCATCTCTTTCTTAAGTTCATTTATGGTTCTTACAGCATGAGGAAGGTGATTGAACATTTTGAGACCGTTGTAAATAATGGAATCTTCAACTAGGGTCGAAGAAGGCAGCGGTATTCTGAAGCTGAATCTTTTGCATGGTTTGATATATTGGCTCGTCCAAGTTGTTAAACAATACCCTATTTTTAAATAGAAGGCAAATTGTCTCATATATAAATTAGGAGACCACAGTCAGGATTCTGTTAGAGGCAAAAAGAGGTCGACAAGAGTCCCTAGGCTTGGCTTTGCATATGCATCGTATCGCACGTTTTTGTATTAGTTATACTGATTGAAGGCATGTGATAGAACACACACCCCAAAAGCAAATACCATAACAAAGATGGGATTCAAAAAGGGAATGATAAGCCATTCTAGCTTCTGCAGATCCGAGCTCGAATGCAGTTACTCGTATTGCATGACATCCAGAGGAGAGCTTGGATTTCAAAGTATCTACATGTTTGTTGAATTTTATATAAATGAACAAGCCAAGGAATTCAGAAGTTGGTATGTTGTCAATTTGAATATTTTTAGATGTACGGCTGGAATCTAGCAACGATAGGACACTACTTTTGTTTTTGATAAATTCAAGCTCAAGAGATTTGAGTCAAACCAGTCTTTCACTTTTGTGATGTCATTCTCAATAACTTCATATGGTATGGTGTTAAGAGCATGCTATAAAATTGTGGTATCATCAGCAAATGAAGTGATTTTTTTCTGGATGTCAATAGACAATAGGTCATTAATGTAAATTAGGAATGAAAGTGGGCCCGTGTGGGACGCCGCAAAAAATTTCACCTTCATTTGAGTAAAGTGGTTTTGACTATCTAGGTGCGATCTACTGAGTATGACTCAAACCACTTGAGGCTTATTCCAGTTATACCGTATCTACTGACTTTCCGTAAAATAATTTTATAATTCACGCAATCAAATACTTCAGCTATATCACAGAAGACCGCAGTCACTGTTTCTTTGCCATTTATGTTGGAATAAACATTGTAAAGAAATGAAAGTATGGCATCGAAAGTGTTTTTCCGCTTTTGGAAACCAAACTGGCAATCACTTATTATTTTGTTTTCATTCAGGAAGCAAAGATTTTGCTTTGTTTCACCTAATTTTTCTATCAATTCAGCCATTGAAGAGATTAGAGAAATTGGACGAAGACTTGATGGACCATTGATGACTTCTCCTTTTGGCGGTGCTAACACAATCGACTTCTTCAAAAAACTGGAAAGATCCCTTCTCTAAATGAGTTATTTATCAGAACAACTAATGTATCGAGTATTCTTATCGGATAAGTATTCTCCCACACAATCTGTTGATATTTCTCATAGGAATATTTTCTAGGATTTTTGTAGAGATTTCATCTGAGCCTGTGGAGTTTTTATTTTCAATGGAAAATAATGTTTCATGCAGTTCGGTAATATTCTCATCATATAATATAAAGGTGTTCGTAACTTCAATATTCACATGGTCTAAGGGGTCACCGGCTGCTTTTATATTTTTCGTCAAGTCCTACGCAATAGAGCAATTGAAGTCATTAAGTTCAATAGGAGAAAACGGAATGTCTACAAAGTTTTTGTGTCTCTTGCCAGTGAGGTAATTAATTATAGAGGTGCCTGAACAAAAACTCTAAGCACCAGCCAAAAAAGAAGAGAAAAGAGATCGTTGGTTGAGAGAGCATGATATATCTGTAAACCTGAGAGCATTCCTGAGGAAGTAAGGAATGCCTTCGAAGAAAATAATTACACAAAGGAGAATTCGAACGCACCATACGATCCAGGAGAGAGGTCGCCGAAGTTACCCCAGCTAAACTGGTCAAAGGAAAAACTTTCTTTCCCTATGTTCGAATTGTTACATAATAGATTAGGAGAATCTCAGAGAATTGCGACGTAAGCCAACAAAAACTATCAGACAAACTCTTAGGTCAGCTAAAGATACAAGAGCCACACCCAGAGTATACCAGATTCCTTGTAGCTGCGGATCGGTCTACATTGGAACAGCGAAAAGAAGTGCAGATACTCATCTCTCTGAACACAAGAGAAATTGTCGACTTGGACAAAGCGACAAATCAGCTGCAGTCGAACATGCACACATTATCACATCCGAAGATATGATAATACTAGATAAAACTTAAAATTACTATTCAAGAGTACAGTTGCCGATCATCGAATCAGAACCTGTCATTGGCATCGCTTTAGGATTAGCCAAACAAAGATAGAACACGCAAATAGCAAGAAGATTTATGGAATTCTGCCAGAATCTTCCAGGATTGGCTCACACCAAAGCGTTTATCCACCCTTCGAAACTTGATACGAAACAGTTGTTGGACTACAGTGGAGATGAACTACGATGTCTACCAAGCCTTCCTACAGGTCACTGTCATTTGAATAATCATATTCAGAGACTCGGACTGTCAGAAGTTAGTATGTGTCGCCTCTGTTTGGAAAATGATGAAACAGCAGAGCACATACTCTGTGCCTGCCACTCACCATACAAACTAATCGGGTTCGTTGAGAAGCTGTGTTAATTTAGTCGAGTGTGAATAGGTGTGAGCCACAATGAATCCTTGCGGGTTGCGGTGGAGGGCCAAATACGCCAACTCACTTTAGACCTAACCTAACAGCTGCCGGACTGAGTCATGGCCGGTGAAAAGTCCCTCCCTCAAGATGTGCAGTTGATGTGTAGAAATCTGTTATCAGTCTGTTAGATTAGTAGAGCCTTAAATATCCATATTCAAGACCGTATTCAGTTAGTGATGGAGTTTATTACTTTTTTGTCATACACCGTCTCAAACTTTACGCAGATATGATTTTCCCCACCGGCCGTGACTCTGTCCGGTAGCTGGCTACCTGTCCTTAGAGGTACAGAAACAAGATCAGGTAATCCAATTGAAAGAAACTAAAGCACACATGTTTTCTGTCGATATATTTTCTGTTATTATCATTTGACTATTAAGGAATCTTTAAAAACAAGCGCATCTGTATATCTCAGATATTTGGGGGTTCTGGTATCTGTAGAGTGGGGAGGGTGAGTCTAGACTCACAGCACTTAGGCTACATCCTCCCAAAGAGTTATCCTCCATCCTGTCCTTTCCAGGAAATTGAACAAGTCACTAGGAGATGTCTCCTTAATATTGGCAGGCGTAGGCCAAGACTCGTCGAACACACACTCCCTTTGGCAACCTTGAGGTGCCCTTGCTGTTGGAAGTGATGTGCTATGTTCAGCCTCATTCCAAGCGGTAGATTGGGGTGGACCTTTCTGTTGATCCACAGCCACCGCCTCAAATTGAGGTGAGCACTTCTGTCCAGCCTCGGGATTGGTTTTTGTTGTTTCATTCATGTGTGTTCCCACGAGTAGCAAGGAAAGGGTTGGCCACCTCTGGCAGAGGTAAGCTAATTACAATGAGGTTTCGCCCAGTTCCCCAAGGGGATCGTTCGTGACTGCATATCACCCTGCGTCCATAGAGCTATCGGCACGATTCCTCACACCTTAGCTTGGGTAGGCTGGTCCACGGTGGCATGTTTCGCAAAGGCTTTTGGGGAGTTTTAGTTCCCCGCACCCCACTTATTTCTGCCACTGACCAGGAGTCCGGAGACCCGTCCTTAAGGACACATTGGCTTCCTGGACAGGGCCTTCAGTACCCCGGTCGTTCCCCTATCCACCACCTGGGGACGCGCCCGATAGGTAGCCTAATCCACGGGATATTTAGGGGTTATAGCAGACTCACATTTGAGATGGGATTTCCACATGAATTATATAGTGAAAATATCAAGATGTTCTTCTTTTGAATTTCAAAAGATCAAGGATATACTTGATTCACTATTCACTGCTGAAAAGGGTGATGAATAATAGGTATATGGTTATGACTTTGAAACCAAAGTCCCAATGAAAGAGCCCACGACAGCCAAGACCAGATTTGTCCCTCTGCGACTTTTTTCTGTTCTCAAGACTGAAGATATCTATGGAAGAACGGCGTTCTGCGAGGATCAAGGAGATAAAAACCAAATCACTGATGAATATTTTTGGAAAAAATTAAAATTCACCTCATGTTTTGAACAGACCTCATACAAACATTGTGTATGTAAATGAAAATTTGTTATTATTAATTGAATAGAACTGGCAGATACTTGATAGAAATCCATATTAAAACACCGCTCCACGAGTTTCGCTATAAAATAGCTTTCTCAAGAGTTCACGCTTAAGAAAACTCTTGTATAGGGAAACACGTGTCGCGGTTTGTGTAAAACCCTTCATAATGAAAATCATTCAATAAACTGTATTAATTTTTTCATTCATTATTCATCATCGCCATCGCCACTAACGTCGGAGATATTGGCTCGTACTAAGATTTTTCGGAAACCCGGCTCAATCCAGTCATGATCCCATATTTTTCTTTCACCTTTCAAGGATTGCGTTCATATTTTCCTTATCTCCTGAGCCTGTTTTTCCACCAAATTCGCTAGACAAGGACACGAACTCTATCAAAACATAGCCGGAGCGTTGCGTGTCTATTCAAACAACTTCAACTAAATTAGTAGGGTCATCGGTAGATTAAACAGACCCCTCATTAACCTGAACCCTTAAATTATTTTCCTGCAGGCCTCCAAAGACATTAAACGCTACATTCAACTTTTACTGCCGTCTCCCGTAGCATTTCAATCCACGAATGGGAATAGAACAAGAAGGGGTCGAAATAAAAGGTATCTGTCTCTTCAATAATATTTAATGTTTGTCTTTGTGCGTGTTTAGTCATGCCCAAAATAGGATTAGGTTAACCCAGTTATATAGTATTCGCTTGCGCTTTGCGAAATATTACAGTTTTCTTAGAGATTATGCTTTGTGGAAAACAAAGCAGCAACGTTTCTAACGAGTACTGGATATTGTTTTCTTGGTGTGGCTTTGTTGTTTCAATATCAATAGTAGATTTGTGGGTTACAGGTTTGAAAATCAGCTAGTATTGAACTATTGTATCGAACTTAGGCATAATTCTCTTCGCAATATTGGGTGTTTTCTAACTATGATACAGAAATTCATAGAGTGATTTGTTGAGTCGTTTTAAGACAAAAGTTGCTATGAACATATGTACAGAGTTGCGCAGGAATGGTTCAAATTATTAGAAACATGGTTTAAGTAACACTCACTGTCGATCAATCCCAAGAAGACTGAGATGATCCTTTTCACCAGGAAAAGAAGTTAATCGGGCTCAAAACCCCCGAAATCTCCAAAAGCAAACAAAACTTCTCTGAAGAGGTGAAATACCGTGGTACTATCCTCGACATCAAGCTAACATGGAACTCTTACCTACAGAGTAGAGCAAAAAAAGCATATGTGGCTTATGAGCCACATATGCTTTTTTATATATAGAATACAAAAAAAAAGTTTATACAGTCAAAATTGATATTATATAAAGACTGGTTCATTCACCCAATAGATGACTCTTCAACTTTCTTTTGAATAATGCAAGAGTGCTACATTATTTAATATTTTTGTTCAAACTATTAAAAGCTAACATTCCTGCATGGTAAATGGATTTCTCAGTACACTTTTTATTTTCAACTCCTACATATATGTTATCACACGTTCTTGTATTTAATATACCTACTCAGGTATGTCGGTGATAGGTGAATATTCATTTTATATATCATTATCATTGTATAGTAATATATGAGATCTGTCACAGTCATCCATTGCAATTCCTTCAGCATTGCTTTGATTAGTGTCTCTCTTGGTTTTCTTAATATGATCCTCATGGCTCGGTTTTGCTGTTTTTGTAATCTCTCCATTTCATTTGTATTGGCAGTATATATTATCGATGCACAAAATGTAAAATGTGGTAATATAAGTGTGTTATATATTATAATTTTTGTAGATTTTGTAAGTGTTGGCGAAATCCTTCCTAGAAAGCTGAAATTTTTTGAGATAGTTTTCATTACCTCTTGTACGTGTTCTTTGAATGTTAAGCCTCTATCATTTAAGACTCCGAAATATTTCGTCGCACTAACGGTTTCTATTTCTATTCTATCAATATGGATATTTAAATGTTTGCTTTCAAGTTCATGATATCCCGTTTTTTTTAGTAAATAACATGAATTTTGATTTATTATCATTTAATTTCAATATATTATAACTACACCACCGACTTATTTTTTGTAGTTCACTATTCATTGTATCTATCAAATGTTCCACATCATGTGCACAGTAATATACAAGTGTGTCATCAGCAAAGAGATGAATTTTACACTTGTCTAGCTCATTATCAATATCATTTATATATATTAGGAATGAGAGTGGTCCTAGTGTACTGCCCTGAGGTACTCCGTTGTTATTGCTACGAATGCAATACACATATGTACAGACGGCTCAAAAACCAAAGAAGGCTCAGAATGTGGAGTGGACTCTAGATCACTAAGCCTAAGAATTAAGTGAGGAATGGGACCAGCGTGGTCCAAACAGAACTGGCTGGTATCTCAATCGCCACAGGAGAAATAACCAGGAAAGGAATTTATGGCAAAAACATAACAATCTCCACTGACAGCAGACAAGCCCTATTAGCCCTGAACAGACAACGTGTAACCTCAGGGCTAGTACTAGAATGTCATCATGATTCAGCCAAAGCCTCGGTAGATAATAACATTTTTCTGAGGTAGGTTAAAGGGTAACCGCATTGCCGACAATTTAGCTAAGGAAGCGGCTGGACTAAAAATTTTAGGACCCAAGGGCACCTACGACCTGATGACTTGGTGACTGCGGAACTAGCCAAATATAACAACCATGCTCAATCCCTAAAGAGATGGAATGGAATCAAAGGATGCAATCTTGCAAGGATCACCCTGGGCGAACCTGGGAAGCTGGCGCCGTAGAATTATCTGGCGATGACCAGGAAAAATCTAAGCTTAACAGTAGGATTTCCGACTGGCCACTGTCAAGTAAGGACACACCTCTATGATATGGGGCTAGTGGACCTACCTGTATGCAGGATGTGTAAACAGAAAGAAGAAACTGTCAGGCATGTCCTATGCGAGTGTCCGGAGTTATCCTCAATAAGAGAGTGTGTGGCGAGTCTTTGCCCACCACTGCCGATATGAAGGAGATGTCTCCCAGTAATCTGTCCACCTTCCTGGAAAGGACAGCATGGACGATGACCTAGAAGGGCAACTCCTCGGGAGGATGTTCAATGGGTCAAATGTGGCCTGATAACTGTGGGCTTACACTCACCTTCCCTACTCTACAGATACAGATATGACATCTAAATGAACAAAATTTGAAAGAATATAATGACCATACTGTTTTTTTATTTGAAGAAAAAAATCAAAGAATGGATGCTACCCAAAATGTATTTTATGTTTCCACGTTTATTACCATCTAAAAATAATTTCTACAACGTAAAAAAACCTTTCGTAATACTTTACGATAAGATACTCTTTACCACCTTTAGTCAGCCTTGAAGGTTATTATGGTTTCATGATGGAATGATGCTATTGAACACATTGCCAGATATCTCGGTAGGTCAGAGGGTCAACAGTAATTAGTCATTGATAATTTTTTTCATTCAGTTCGTTCATGATACCATACAATACCAAAGTTGTGATAAGTCTTTTACGGATGGAAAATATTACTATGCTTCTACAATCCGATCGAATTGTAATGAATATGAATGTATGTGTCAATCGGTTTAGTGTCATATCATCGAAAAGAACGATAAATACACAAATATTTACTCGTGTCTAGAAACTGAAATTATGATTATGGCAACACGCTTTGGAATAATATCGAACCTACTTTTCACTCCATAGAAATAATAGGAATGTTCTCATTAATCGAAGTAATTTGACAGGGAGTGATTCTTTTCCATATTTTATGTAGAAGAGTTGTTGAATACAAATGTAAGCCTAACAATTCACCTCTTCCAAGTATTCTGATATATCATTCAGTGAGAACTGTGAATTACACCATTAAAATTATCTGTAAGCAATACTGGTCCTGATGATGTATTATTCACAATGTCTGCCGAACCATTGACTTGAAAATTCTCTTGGTGATGAGTCGCTTTTTGCGTGAGGATTTTTTTCGTCCATTTGTGTGTATTATGGTGATTCGTAATGTCATCGGTAAATGACATATGATTGATGAAATTGATATTTCGAATGATTTTCGATGAAAACCAGTCGCGAAATCCAATTTTTCAAAAACAATTTCCATCTAGTAATTCTTGAACGGTTGTTAAAGCAGCTGTTCCTTCAATCTTTTCCAAAGCCATCATGTAACCAACTTCTAATTGAGCAGCTATTACACTTACACTACTTCCACTGTTTTCATCAACAGATTCCAAAATCTCCACATCCAGTGTATCCAGTTTTGGACGTTCAATACTACCAGCAACTCACCCGTGTCCCGTAAGCGACGATCAATGGAAAGAAATGATTGTTCACCTGGTGTATTCCGATTGTGATATTTTTCCGCATAACGCCTTGCAGCTGTGATTACCAGAATTACAGATATTTATCTGAAACCTTGTTCTATCCTGACCAAATTTACTCAAAATTAAATGCCAATCTACCATTTCTTCAAAGATTTATATCTTTGTAACAAAAAATTCAATTTTTCTCAACAGTACCAAAATGTGTAACAATCTGAAGCTTGAACTGACAGTACGAAATTGTTGAAATAACTGTTTGTTATTTATCCATAGGAACTAAATGTGTTGAACAGTCGACTTATGAATTTTCGAAGGATGATGAAAAAAAGCCAACATCTCTATTTTTCGTTTCGAAGATGAAACAAAGGCACTATAGAGAAATCTTTTAGGCGCTCTAAGAGCGGTGCCTGTGCGAAAGTAGGGAATCACGTTGGATTCGAATCCCTGGAGATTAAATCCATTTTGAAAATGGTCTCAGGAAGTTTATTCCACATATTCCAAATGAAATAGTTTTTGAACAGTTAGATGTGTAGTGAGTTGAACCTGAAGACGATGAGCAGCCTCAGTTCGTCGCGTATTTCTGATATGAACACTTTCCGTGGAAGTATCTATAAAAGAGAGACAAATCCCCAACCTTCATCCGATGTTCCAGACTATCAATTGGCCGCGGTAGTAGTGCGCCCGACTCACGATCGGAGGGCCGTGGGTTCGATTCCCGCTTCGACCAGATATTTTTCTGGAGAGAATTTATCTGTATGAAGCTGGAATGATTCTGCAACCGTGTTAGGAATCACTCCTTAAAAGGTGAAACCTCGTTAGTTTTCAGCTTGCACAAGTTTCTCCACTTTTTAATAACGGAAAAACAGATTTTAAACAGATTCAAACAGACAGATCAAGGTTGCAAGTGACGTTTGCGTCTCCAATCAGCAGGATGGCTCTTTTCTGAATGGAATCCAGCAGCTTCAGGATATGCTTAGGAGCGGAGCTCCATTCATGTGTAAAATACTTTCTATGTGTTTAGTCAGTGATGAACCAAGCACATAGATTATTCCACCACGTGCAGTTTTTGCCTAAGGCTACATAGGAGGTTTCTTATTATAAAAATCAAAAATAACGAATTGAACTGATACATAGGAGATTTTGCTACAACTGAAGTACCCTATACTGCTGTTAGGTGACAGCAAAACATTGTTCTCATAAAAATATGCACTCAGAAAATTTTTCCACGGCAGCGATGGTTTATCAAACATTCAATTTACTGATGAGTGTTTCAAGCATTCGTTTTTTTCATTCATTTTCAGGGTTTTTCAATTTTTTTTTGTATGTCGTCAATTCATTGTGAAACTTTTGTTTCTTCATATTTTTGAAGCATAATGTAGATGAATTCCATTGTTGAGCAATAAAAATATATTTTCATTTATTTTATTTGAACTATACTTGTATCTACAAGAAAATGAAACAACGGGATCATTGTAATGAGATCTCTGTCGTTGTTTTCGGTTTCTGGAAACGTAGTGGCCTCACATAATGAACCTATTTCAACAGCTCAGGACCTATCCGGTCTACGGAATCGAATTAATGGAACATGATCCCTAAAACAAGTTATCATAGTCCTCTCGGTTTGACCAACATAGTTTCTGTCACTATCGTCGCAACTCATTTCATTGGTTTCAGTCTCTCTCATTTTCATCATCCTGTTGAAAAACATTTTACACTGCACATAAGTGATATTCACCTGTTGAAAATTCTTTCGTCAGCTCACTGAGTCAATAACAGGTGAAAGCTTCCAATGCACTGTTTGGAACACCAAACCTTTATTTTCAACTTCACAACACATGTTTCAATCAGCAAATGGAATATTATTCCTCTTGTAGAACAGTTACAAACGGTTTCAGTTTGTTAAACCATTTCCAAATGATTTGTTACAACTGGTTTCGGAAGATTATACTAATCAATTTTCCTCTAGAAGATGATCCCTTGGTAATTGAAACAGGTGTTGAGCTGTCGAAAATAACGGTATGATAATGGGGTTAAACACCAGTAATATTCAACAGATCAGAGTCCCTCACTTATAAAGAGAAACAGTTTTTACTTGTTCGAATGATGACCTATTTATTTTGTAGAAATTCTCATCGAATGTCGGATACAGAAAATTCTTTTGTTTATTCTTGAGAAATCAGAAAAAAAAAAGTATATCAGAAATGAATCCAGTTACATTTTTTATACACGAATGAAACTGAAAGGTAATTTCTGAAATTATAAATTCATGCCTAATAAATATACTTCTGCATGAGAATTTTTGCAATAAAAATAGTATACTTTTCTCAATGATAATAGTGAACTCATATTATTCAACAAGCCTGTAATGACCATTTCTGGTGAGTTGAATACTATACTTTTTCAATGACTTATATTCTGTTGAAAACAATTTTTTCACATCAGCACAAAATACTGAGACAGTAAACAAAAATACTGTCTCGTTTTTTGTTGTGTTCTGTGAAAATACATTTATTTCACATCAGGGATTCTCAATTCAACCTATCAAAATGAGGTGCATTCGTAACAAAATGAGAGTAATATCATTAAATTTCATGACGACAAGCAACCTGTAGAAAAAGCATCCTAAAGCATTCTACACTCACTGTCGATCAATCCCAAGAAGACTGAGATGGTCCTTTTCACCAGGAAAAGAAGTTTATCGGGCTTAAA